>JALLPH010000436.1:0-19509 GCA_036939855.1 Cyclotella choctawhatcheeana
CGGTACGCACCCTTGCTGTCCACCGAAATTTCAGCCGCCGTGTAAAGGGGTGGTCTTGGAGGCAATTTCGTAGTTGTTTCTAAAAAAATGACTCTGACAGTTTGTATGTGTGGAGTTCTTATTTACTAGATAGTGGCATCGCTAGTAGAAAACCATATCAACAACTCATTTGTCATTCACATCGCAAGGTCTAAAACAAAGCAATAATCAATAATCGAACCGTTCTCCCCAAGGTAATTACTGCTTGTTTTGTTTATTTATTTATTTGTTTGTTTTTTTTGTTGTCGGAACACTTCCGATTTTGTTTGCCCCATAAAATAATTGGTAATGATGAGGTAGATACGATCATGCGGAGTGACGAGACTATGGACAGCCGAACAAGTGGAAGAGAGACATCGCACGATGCGGGAGCACAAGAGTAGGTAGATTTCATCTTAAATCTTGTGCAGCGGATCGTCATGAAGATTCATATTACGATTATGGATGACAGGCAGAATCTGATGGGTTGATACAGATAGAAAATGCCCCTCTTCACTCTTAAAGACAATCACAATCAATAGCAATGCAAATCTTGTTCATCCAAGTCCTCTGCGTTCAGATTCTGATAGCTATTCGAACGTGGAAGATGTGATGATGTGCCTGCCCTCCTTTTTCTGCCAAGAATGTCAACAAATGTACGATCACAGTTTCGAGACCACCCGATAATGCCATACCTATCTTCCTCGCCCAGAACAGCTCATCTAAATGCCAAATGACATTTACAATACCCCTCACGACCTACCTTATGGAGATATCAACAAGTCATTATGACACGAAGCTTTTCCATTCAAATCACGTGAAGAAGGAATGGTATGCTTATTCAAATCACGTGTCAAAGTAATCTGCTTATGCTTACGAAACATCAGCTCGATATGTTTCAAGAAGTTCTCGTTCTCTTGCAAATCAAAGCCTACAAGCAGTGAGAATGCAATTTATTGACGTCTTTCGGTTTCTCATGCATTTAGAAGCCAGACAGCCTCGAATCCTACCAAAGTTGTTTTTGACGGTATTCAAGGACCTTAGTGCAAATTGAAGGAGTGCAAGAGATAAGAGATTCGATTGCTCCGACAAGAAGAGGTTCATATTACGGATGAGGAGTGGAAGAGAGATCTTGCAGGAGACCGAGAGTATCTCATGCAGATGAGAAGCAAAGAAGATTCACATTATGACTGCCGATAGTGAGAAACATTGTGAGTAATGTTCAGTACACTATCATGATGATGTTATGAAGATATCCTCTTACAGCTACGTTGTTTTGTCACGTACCTTATCCGACGGGTCGATGGAGATAGAAAATGCCCCTCTTCATCTTAGGACGATGAGTGGATGAGTGGTCTTGCAGGAGACCGAGAGTAGCTAATGCAGATGAGAAATCAAGACGATTCATATTATGATTGCCAATAGTCAAAGCCATTGTGAGTAACGTTGACAGTACACCCTCATGTATGTGAATAACATCCTCTAACAGCTACGTTGTTATGTCACGTGCCTTATCTGACTGGTTAGTACTAGAAGACAATCATAGACAATGAGATGCCAATCTTGTTCATCCGAATTCTCTGCGCTCCTCCGTCCTATCAAACTTCTGGTAGCTATTTGAATGTGAAAGATGTGATGATGAGACATTCTCTCCTTCTTCCGCCAAGAATGTAAACAAATATGACACTTGCAGTATTAAGCCCACCCGATAATGCCACACCTATGCTCCCTCGCCCGGAACAGCTGATCTAAAAGCCAAACGATATATTGCAGATTGGCTCATGACTTACTCCACGGAGATATCCAGTCATTATGTCACGAAGCTTTTCCATTCAAATCACGTGGAGAAGAAATCTGCTTACGCTCATGATACCTCAGCTCGATAAGATTGGCATAAGTTCTCTTGAGTAGGGTTAGAGATACTATTGCAAATAAAAGCCTACGAGCAGTGAGTGAATGAGTATGTATTGTTCATTTTCGTATCAATGAATCCAATTCTTTGACGTCTTTTGGTTTCTCGTGTATTTAGAAAGTCCAAATCAGCCGAACAGTCTCAAAAGATTCATTCTACCGAAGTTGTACCTGACGGTATTCAAGGACCTTAGTGCAGAGTAAACGAGAACAAGAGATTTGATGGCAAGCGTGTCTCTCCTCTCATTTGACGTAGACGTGAGCTATGGAGTACGTCTGTAAAATACACGTGTAGTTCAACATAGAAGGCCCACCCCAAGAGCTGAATACTTGTTTATGTTTGATGCATAAACGTTACCTTACCAAGAATCAAGTCTTGCACACCCTGCCTGGTTCTATATGCTTTTCACACTGACCTGTTGTGCAGTATATTACTCTTCGACAACCATATCTATATTTATTGAAGATCAAGGCTTTGAAATCGAGACTGTGTACTTATAGAGCTCTGGAGGCCGTAAGCCCAGATTAAGCATCAAGAGTCAAGACTCGACATATTCGGGAATACTCTAGATCTAAACCATTCATCATTTTGCCACCAAGATCTCATTGAGGATCGGGATGTGTATAGTCTACAAGAAGGTGTCCACATCACACACATTTGATCCCTTTCAGTCCTCTCAAAGAGTTGTCCAGATGATAAGCATGGTTGAAGGCACTGAGATGTGATGTTTTGTCATGTTGACGTATGGCTTGCTTGCTTCTGGGTATTCGGGTGTTTTTTCTTTTATTGAAATACTCAAATCATTTTACTTTCATATATCTTTACAGATAACACTCTTCCTAGCACACCCAAACATCTTCCACCATGTACTTCTCTTTCGACGTGATCAACGCGATCAAAGCTATCCCCATCAGTTCAGCTTGGACCTCCCCCCCTGCCTCTACTGCGGCACCCATTGTCTCTGTTAAACCCGAAAAAAACAAAGTAAGTCTCTCTTTCTTTGGATAATGGGTTGACATGGACAATATGATATCTCTATTCTAACGATGACCCTGCATTCTTCTCTCCCCCATATCTCGTAGAAAAATATTGAGACAAGCAAGACCACCAAGGTTGATGGCGGTGATGGCGGTGATGGAGTATGTAAGTCGAATGGTTCTGGCCTCATCCCGAACGATGCCACCGAGAGGGAGAATTCCAAGTCTGAAGGGACCTCGGGTTCTCTCAACAATGCTGTCATTACCGACGAGTTCCATGGTTATGCGCTCGCTCAAAAGGAGATTTTCCAAGTTGAGACTAAGGAAATTGTCAAGTTGGCTGTTGAGCCTGACGAAACTGGCAACATAGGATTCGAATTTGACGACGGCGCTGAAGCCACGTTTGAGAACTCAGGTTCTCTCAACAATGCTGCCATTGCTGATCCTGTGCTTAAGGATGCGAAGGCAAAGAATGCCATTGCCAACAAGGCTGGCGATTCCAAGCTCAATGATTGTAAGACGGAAGTTGCCAATGTTGCCTCTGAGGGTTTCAATACTCCCGACAATGCAGGGTTGGGCTTTGACAAAGGCACTGATGCCAATCGCAGCACCCTCAGAGATATGATGAAGTCAAATATTGGAGAAGTTGTCAAGTCTACTTTTGAGCTGGATGATACTGCTGGCAATACAGAATTGAAATTTGATGAGAGTGCAGATGCCATGCTTGGGGATATGGCGATGGAGATTGGAGAGGTTACCAAGGCTGCCTCTGAGCTTGATGATACTGTCACTGTTAAAGATGGATTTGTCATTGATGATGGTACTCTAAAAGCATCTTCTGTCTCTCCTTCCACCAGTCCCCGCAAAATCTTCGAATCCATCATCATCAACAAGGTGAGTTCTTGTAAAATGAAATATGTAACTGGATTCAAATTGTCCCCTAATCATTGGCATACAGCAGAATGATGATGCATCTCATGGTACATTCGTTGAAGGGGGGAAGGTTATGCCGGAAGAAATGAAGCAGGGGGGATTCGCTTTGTTTAGCGAGAAAATGATGGAGTTGGTCATTGGTAATGTGAATGTAAGGGCAAAAATTTATTCTTGTAGTTTATTTGCATTGGCTTTGATATTGTAATGACTTACTCTTGATTTATTCCATATGCATAGGACCTTGAGGATAAACGAAGCGGTGAGGCCAACACCATTCCTCACTTCTCGGGGGGATCCGAAAGTTTTCATGTGGAGGAGTTTAATGGAATAAGAGCCGATGGCTCTGATAAAGACGTGGGAAAGGGGGGATTGATGTGCTTTGGGCCTGATTGTACTATGTTTGAGGACACTGCAAGGAAATTGCACTGCAAGACTGTGAGTATTTAAATAGACCATGCAAAATGTATAGGAAGATTCAAATCTAACGTCTCAAAACTATGTCTTAGTCTGGATCAAATGGAACAAGTGGATTTGGTAAAGACTTCTTCTCCATCACAATTGCTTGTTCCATTCTGGAATTGATTCTTGTTTGGGCAGTCAGAAATACCATCATGTTTGAGAATGTGAGGGTTACTATATTTTTCAGTGGTTTAATTTGCTCAACCAAAGTTTGCTAATCAAACACTTTCTAATTTTTCCAACTCATCTGGCCAGCTGTGGCTGTCTCTTATCTTCTGCACTATTCTTGTCTTGCTGGGATTGTTGGTGTTTACCTTCTCTTTTGAAAGCAGTTCCTACAATCCAACTAAAGTGACGGCTTCTGATACCTCTGAGTTCAAGAAGAACAATTGTTCTATGCTAGTATCTCCTTGGAAAAAGTTATTCTTTATCCTCCTTTTGTGTGCCTCCATTCCTGCCATTTTGGCAGATCCCACCAGTAACTTGCAGGTATGCTTTGATTCAGAGTTGTCATTCTATTGAATCTTTATGCTAGTTCTTCTGATTTCTTTTGTCTTGCTGCAGACCCAGGAAACTGATGATCACAACAGACCATTTAGGCTTGACAGGGATATGAAACAACTTCAGGCCAAGACTCAAAGTCTTCGTGGTGGAGAGGGAGGTACCGACTCTGTTGGTATCATTGAGCTTGTAACTAATTTCATGAGATCGTTCTCTAAGGGTATTGGAACAATTAAAGACGGTATCGATAGTGGAGATTCTGCGGAGGCTGCAAAGGCATTAAAGGCTGTGGTAGGGGATGTGAACTCTGTAACCAAGAGCTCCAAGGAGATGAAACAGATTCAAGGCATGGATAAGCTTCCTGATATGTTCAGTGATCAAGGTCTTTCCGACAATACTGAAGATTTCAAATTGGAGGATGTACCTGATGCCATCTTGGGCGAGCATATTCAACCAGAAATATTTGATCGTCTTGCTAAATTCAGCAATGAATTTCTCGAAACTTTGGAGGGTATTGATATATCCTCTTTCAAAACAACCACCAAGAAAAAAACAAACCTGCATTCCTCCTCTCGTCGTAAGAGCAAACCAACCACACATGATAAAGAACACTCCAACTTTGATTTTGGAAGTGGCCCTCAGTTTGATCCGTCCACTTTCTTCAAAATGAATTCAGCTTATTTCAGTGGTGCCAATGGCGATACTGTCAATGTTTTTAGTAATTTCATCAAGCACCCGTCGATGAAAAGTATTCAAAAGCAGATCAAGATTCAAAGAAAAGGATTTAAGCTTCCCAAGCTCAGTACTTTTGTGTCTCTTCATGACCATGAGGCTGTTATGATCAAACATCAAGTGCGGCAGGAAGCTATTGGTGATGTGTGCCTTCCGGAATGTGATGTGTCAGATGCAGAATGCAACTGTAACAAACTCTTTACGTGTGCCGAGGCAATGGATGAGTATGATCTGGCAGTGTAAGTAGGTTATATCCTGTTTTTTTGTGTCGGTCCAATTTGCAAACTGATAATGTAGCCTTTTCTAATTTTAGTCTAACAGCAAAAGGATTCATTGACACAACAGTTGGGAGTGATAATTATGGGGACTTTAGTGTGAGCTCGGAAAATGTAAGAAAGAGATATATTCATTCGATGAATGATCCTTTGTGTGTGACATCTCATCCCGCCATTCGATTTTTGTTGCTTATTATATAGCTAAATCTATTTACGTATGATCAAGGTGTCGGGATAAGATTGCAGGATATTAAATCACAAGTGCAGAACAGCGACAGCAGTAATCCAGAAGAATGCAAGGCTATTTTGCAGCAGTTTCACACAGCATGTGACCCAAACGAAGAGTCATGCTCCAAAGCAAATCAGCAATCATTCCAAGGTAAGAATCTAGTGTGGAATTGATTTTGTATGCAGTCAACACCCCTATTAAATTGAAGTTTGAAGGTAATATGATTTTGTATTTGATAAATTCTTGATAACTTTTTATACACATTAAGCTGATTCAACCAACCGTATTTGTGTAACACAGCAATTGGTGATGAATTTGATGGCTTCGCTGAAGAGGGTTATACACCGCGTAAGTGAAAAGATGGAATTTTCTTTTAGATATAAATATTGTATGTATCATTTGGTATCATGAAAAATAATGATATTTTCTGCGCAGAAACATCATATCCACTTAGCTACACAGCTTGTCAAGAGTTTGCCACACAGTTTGACCGTGTGTATCAGCTAAGGGATGGAACAATTTTCACTCATCCCAATCCAATGCTTCGGGATTCAGATTCAGTTCTATTTTTTTCAGACGCTCGAGTTCGAAAAGTGAAGCTGCAGCACGATGACAATTGGAATGAAAGAATGAGCTTAGGAGAGATTGAAGTGTACAATGAGTCAGGTGTCAATCAAGCACTGAGCAAACCAGCAACTCAATCAAGCACTAATGGTAATTATTATGCATCCAACGGAGTTGATGGTAATACTGGCACTACATCATTAACAGAAAAAGATTCTGGCAAGTGGAGGTGTTTTGATCTTCTCACCTGCTGCAAGTGCAATTATCTGATTTCCACTTCCCTTTTTTTTAGGAGCATGGTGGGAAGTAGACTTGGAAGAGGATGTGGCAGTCTCAAAAGTAGTAGTTCACAACCGTTACACTACCAATGAAGATTGGCTCATAAAACTGTCATATACAACTGTTTCACTACTTGATGAAAATGACAATGTGATTGGAGCATACAGAATTGATGATGCAAGAGACATTGATAAGATTGAAATAGACATCACCGATTTTCATGTTGAATCTTTCTTTGATCAAATACAATTTCCCCTTGGTAAGCTCTGTTTTTTCTTCTATTATCATAGGTTTCATCATTATTAAAACGGCTAAATATATGATCCTATAGCCTACAACTTTCCTCAAGATGAGACCGGTCTTGTTGATCGTAGCTTTGAACAGGATGCTTTCAATGGAGGGTCTAATGCTACATTGACTAGTAAGAAATTCTCCATTATTGATCCGGAAACCAACATGGCCCTATCTGTAGCAGATTGTGGTGAGGGAACCCTCATGCTGAAGGAATTCGACAGTTCTAGTGATCAGCAATTTCGCATTACTGATAGTGATCAACTTGAGAGTATTCATTGTCAAGAAGAAGGTGCAAAAGTTGTCAGTGTTGCTTTGGTTGAAACAACTTGGATGTGTGAAAACAGCAATGATGAAGACCAAGGTGTTGTCACTATTAGTGGAAGCGATGAGGATTCTGCCATTGAAGCGTGTACTAACTCAAGGGATGGCTGCAGCAATGATGATTCATGTCAAGCTACTTTCATATCCAATGATTATTGTGTCGATGGAAACAAACTTATTCTAGAAGATTCAAACTTGGATGATTCATCGCAGAAGTGGAGGTTCTACAATGACGGCATTGTGAATGTGGCATGCGGAAGAGAAAGTGGAAATTTGGCTATAACACAGATTGATGATGACATTTTTGATGATGTCACACTCTTGGATGAGCTTCATTTTTCTTTTGTCAATCCTTCCACTGGACAAGCCATTGGTGTTGGTGCTGAAGTGAGTATTGCAGTTTCCCAATGTGTTTCAGTTGCATCAGCTCGAATTTTTCATAAATATACGAACTATTTTGTTGTTAGATTGCATGCTTTGAAAGTAAAGATGTTCTTCAAGAAGCTGTAATATCTTGTGCTTCTCAATCTATTCAAAACAGTGCAGAATGCGAAGCAGTTAAGGCAACTCATGGCTGGCCAATGAATAATTGGTGCTTTGAAGATACTGTTACAGATATGAGTGATCTATTCGATGAAACATCTACCTTTAATGAGGATATTTCTGGATGGGACGTCAGTAGGGTAACAAATATGGCTGGGCTTTTTAGAAATGCTGAAGATTTCAATCAAGACATTTCAACATGGGATGTCAGCAAGGTCGAAAATATGCGGGGTATGTTCAACTTTGCTACATCTTTCAATCAAAATATCAGTTCTTGGAATGTTGATCGCGTCACAAGAATGGATTCAATGTTTAGAGACGCCACTTCTTTCAGTCAAAGCCTCAATTCGTGGAATGTTGACCGCGTCACAATAATGAATGAAATGTTTCGAGGTGCCACTTCTTTCAATCAAAGCCTCAATTCTTGGAATGTTGATCGCGTCACAAGAATGGATTTTATGTTTTATGACGCCACTTCTTTCAATCAAGATATTTCTGGATGGAATGTCTCTCGTGTTGAAACTATGCAAGGCATGTTTGCTTATGCCGGCAACTTCAATCAAAATATCAATTCTTGGGAAACCGAAAGAGTCACCATGATGGCCTCTATGTTTTATGGTGCCACTTCTTTCAATCAGAATATTGGAAATTGGGACACCGGAAAAGTCACATCGATGAATTCAATGTTCTATGATGCTACATCTTTCAATCAGAATATTGAGAATTGGAATATTGCGTCTGTTACTGACATGACTTCTGTGTTTAAGGGGGCATCCAACTTCAATCAAGATCTTTGTGCATGGAGAGGTGATTTCCAATACAACAATGCTGATGATATATTCACTGGTTCTGGCTGTGTTAACACCGGAGAGCCAGACTTGTCAACGAAAAGGCCATTTTGTAAATCCTTGTGCTTTTTCGATGCAGACATCGGGAGTAATTCTGGAGGCAGCTCAACCCTAACAGATGGCAACATTGAAATCACAGGATCTGGAGATGGTGAGTTGTTTATCATCACAATATCATGCATGGAGGCATAACACTTCTTACACATGTTTTTGGACAGATATTTGGGAAAGAAGTGATTCATTTCATTATTATTATAAATACGAAGCTGTGTCAATTGATGATGACATTGAAATAGAAATGAAAGTGGAGAGCTTTGAAGGAGATGTTCATCATTGGGCAAAAGGTGGACTCATGTTACGTGATTCGTTGGCAGCAAATTCAAAGCATTTTTCAATTTATAGCGCCATTATCACAGCTGGTGATACTAACGATGGAGTGTCAAACCAATATCGCTCATCAACTGGGGGCGGGTCTACTAATTCGGATACGGAAAGGCCAGTATCAAACAGCATATGGCTTAAAATCACGAAGACGGGAAGTACTTTCCAAGCTTACTACAGCACAGATAATGATGATGACTGGACTTCACTGGGACAATCTAAACTTATTTCATTCTCTGATACATTCTACTATGGGATTGCTGTATGTTCTCATAATAAGGATGGGGATGCTACTCTGACTGTTAGTGATTTTACATTCCAATACACAGATGATTCCTCTAAGAGAGTACAAGAAACAAAGCACCTTCCATCAGTAAGTAATCTGTATATGCACATAATGTATTTATTCAAATACAACAGCGAGAAATCCTTGCTCACTTATCTTCATCACTTGCAATTCTGGATGATTATATACTAAGACCTTGACAATTCAACATGAAGCTGACTTTACAGATACTCCTTTCACTAGCAACATTTGGTCACAAAGAGAACTGGAAGTAAAAGTCAATGACAATGCATTGACTGGCAATGCTTTTTTACAGAGAGAACCGGAAGTAAAGGTCAATGACAATGCATCTACGACAGCTGCAAAGACTCCCGACCTTAAAAATCGCAAAAATGCCCGAGCTTTGACTGTGAGTTTCATATCTCTAGAATGAATGTTTGACGTTTTTGATCCTTTCCATGTCCACTCAAGTTTCTGCTGATATCACAGAAGGAATCTGTGAAATCCAATAGTTTCTTCCTTGACATGGAAGTTTACGATGGCAGTCACAGCCAATTGTTCAATATACGACGTGTCAAAGACAGTGATGGCAATATTGTTGTAGGAGAGTTCAAAATATTTAGCGTGCAATATCCAGATATGCTCTTATCTTTGTCGGACCACAGTTGCCATGACAATACAGATATTGTACTGTGGGAGGACCAAGATGATGATTATACTAGTACATGGAAAATCACTGGAGGAACAGTTGAAAATGCTCATTGTGAAGGCATAGTTATTGACATTTCGTCATACGAAGATGGGGGCAGAATACAGTCTATGGAAAAGAACAGTGAGTGGGGACAAAAATGGAATGTCAAGTCAGCTGAAGTTGTATTAGCTGAAATAAGCACTAGTGATACATCCCAACCAAATGCCAACCAGACATGGACCCCTCGCTTTGTGGAAGTTGGATATGACCTAGGTATTCATCCTGGATTCCCTGGCACTGTCGACGCATGCGATGATGGCGAGGAATGCCTTTCAAGTGTTCATGATGGAGATTTATCCAAGGAAGCCATGCACATTTGCGATGAAAGCATGTCGTTTTTGGTGGGATCTCAATTATCTGTTGGAACTCTGAAATCAATTGCAGATTCATTGGAGAATGATGGACTTGATCGGATGCCAGGGTATTGCTGTATGGATGTCTCCACAAACTCTGAGTTCTTTGGATATAATGTAAGTAACTTTGCATGAAACATGATATCTCTCAATTCACCCTTGACTCATCATACAATGATCCATTCACTTGCATTTCTTCATCAGTTTGATCCAATGGTTAATGACACTGATGACTCCCCCATGGAATGCCAGAATAAAGGCTTATGGCACTTGGGAATCTCTGACGAAGCATGCGAGAATGCTGGGGGGCAGTGGCACCGTACTGCTTGTGTGACACTCCAGGAAACTATAGATGGTCGTCCATCTCGATTTGATCTTGACAATCCCATGGATGGCTCCTGTCAGGATAATTTTGATAGGCTGGAAACCGCCTTTGTTTTGGCCTCTACAGATCATGATGATTTCCCATTCGAAGCTACATTAGATGGATGCCATGAGTTTTGCCGAGTTCTGCCGGACTACGCAAGACAGATTGGCATGGCCTTGACTTCTAGTTCTGAGGAGATAAATAGCTGCACATGCCTGTATCAAAATGGTACACTGCCATCAAGAGAGTTGATGCCCTCATATGCCACTCCGTCACCACCAAAGTTTACCCTGACAAATTCTGATGGAATGGCATTGGGTCTGCGTCCAAACATCGATTGTAATGATGATGATTTGACAGTTGAAACACAAGTGAGTGATCCAAACAACCCTCGCCAACAATTTCAAATCACTCAAGATGGTAGGATCGTTAGTGTTCGATGTCCAGAGAAGGTATTAACCACCGTTTTGGGCAGCGGTGGTTCCTGTGTTGCTGGTGTTGGATTGCAGATTCTTGATAGCGGGCACATTCCAAGTAGCCAATGTTTTGCTACCCAAAAAGATCTTCAATCTGCGGTGAATGCTTGTGCTTCTCCAAATCATCAGAATGGCAATACTTGTGAAGCAGTCAAGGCAACCTATGGCTGGCCAATGAATAATTGGTGTTTTGGGGACACTCTAACTGATATGAGCGAATTATTCGTTGACAAGGCTGACTTTAATGAAGATATTTCTGAATGGGACGTCAGTAGCGTAACAAGTATGGCTGGGCTTTTTAAAAATGCAGCAAGCTTCAATCGAGATATTTCTGAATGGGACGTCTCTCGTGTTGAAAATATGGAAGGCATGTTCAAGTCTGCAACGAGCTTCAATCGAGATATTGGCGGATGGGACGTCTCTCGTGTTGAAAATATGGCAGACATGTTCAATTCTGCAACAAGCTTCAATCAAGATATTTCTGGATGGGACGTCAGTAGGGTAACAAGTATGGCTGTGCTTTTTAGGAATGCACAAGATTTCAATCAAGACATTTCGGCATGGGATGTCAGCGAGGTAACTAACATGTGGGGTATGTTCAAATTTGCTACATCTTTCAATCAAAATATCAATTCTTGGGAAACCGAAAGAGTCACCATGATGGCCTCTATGTTTTATGGTGCCACTTCTTTCAATCAGAATATTGGAAATTGGGACACCGGAAAAGTCACATCGATGAATTCAATGTTCTATGATGCTACATCTTTCAATCAGAATATTGAGAATTGGAATATTGCGTCTGTTACTGACATGACTTCTGTGTTTAAGGGGGCATCCAACTTCAATCAAGATCTTTGTGCATGGAGAGGTGATTTCCAATACAACAATGCTGATGATATATTCACTGGTTCTGGCTGTGTTAACACCGGAGAGCCAGACTTGTCAACGAAAAGTCCGTTTTGTAAATCTTTATGCTTTTCCGACATTGATATAAATCTTAATTCTAATTCTGCTGAGGGTGGCTCTTCTGTAACTGACGATGGCAAGATTGAAATCACTGGATCTGGATCTGGAAATGGTGAGTATTTTGAATGCTTTGGAGGCATTATTATAACAATTTTGTGCAAAGCTAGGATCACATTATTTATTATGCAACTTTAGCCAACACTGCTCCTTACTATTTTACTATAGGTTCTTCAAATTCATTCATTCGTGTAAGCCATTGATTAAAGTTCAAATATAACGAAACTTCCACACTTATAGTTTTTGATTTTCAATCCAGACCCTGACTCAATCAAGGGATGGCGACACTACAGATTCTTCTTCGAGTGAGAATACTCCTACAAAGAAAGAATCAGAAGAAAGAAAGTCTGACAACAATGAATCAGCAACAGCTGTGAAGACTTCCCCTGAAAAGAAGCATGGTATACAAGACAGAAGAAAAGTAAGTTTGGAAATATTTGACATACCTGAAAATTCCTCAAATACACGTGTGCTTAAATCAACACTGTTTCAGTGGCAATCGGATGCGAAACCAATCTTTCTTGATGATAGACAGAGTTTTGAACATGTGACAAACCATGACAATCAAGAGCCCAAGTTGACAGTGAACAATGATTCTTTCTACTATGGATCAGCATCTGACTTGCAAAGATGGGCATTTAATCCTGATGGAAGCATTTCTAATGTTGGATGCTCCAACCTTGCAATTTATTCAAGCAAGGAGAAGGATGTTAGCTTATACAGTACTTACTTTGCATTGCAGAATCCTCGCACTCAATTAGCAATAGGAATTCCAGCCAACAGTTGCACAAATTACAGTGTGCGGAAAGTGAGGGTGAATCATCAAACAAAAACTGTAGTAAGTATAGCTGAAATGCAGGTCTACGATGGATCAAGAGATGACGAATCCAATAGCATCAACAAAGCATTGAACAAGCCTGCTCAGCAATCAAGTACAGTGGATGGTTTTCCAGCATTGAATGCGGTTGATGGCGATGTTACTACTTTCTCACATACCGACAATGCAGGCAAGTCCCCCGTGGTTTTCTCTTTAATCCATTTCAATACCCAATATCAATAAACTCTCACATTCCCATGTCTTGGCAATATCATTGTAGGAGCCTGGTGGGAAGTAGATTTGGAAGAGGACGTTTCAGTTACTAAAGTCATAGTATACAATAGAAATAATTACCAAGACAGACTTTCAGATGCAACAGTCTCATTACTCGATAGTAATAACTACGTCATTGGGACATATAAATTTGGAGATACATCAAATATTGATTCGATTGAGATTGATATCACTGATTTTACCTTCACTAACAGTGTGCGGAAAGTGAGGGTGCAGCATGATTCGAGTTCGACAAAATTATTGAGCATGGGTGAAGTGGTAGTTTATGATGGATCGCTCGACAATGAATTAAGTAGCATCAATGTAGCATTAAACAAGCCTGCAACACAGTCAAGTGACCACGAATACAATCATTTGTATCCTGCATCCAACGGAGTTGATGGTGATATCGACACATGGTTGACCTCACAAGACAATACTGAGGACATAGGTAAGATATCTACTATTTCTATTCATGAAAAATTGAACTCCTCTTGAACTTTCTGTGTCTCCCCTTTTCATTGCAAGGAGCCTGGTGGAAAGTAGATTTGGAAGAGGACATTTCAGTTACTAAAGTCATAGTTTACAACCGTCAAGACTGTTGCAAAGACAGACTTTCAGATGCAACAGTCTCATTACTCGATGAGAATGACAACGTGATTGGGACATATCAGATAGGAGATGCATCAAGTATTGCTTCGATTGAGATTGACATCTCTGAGTTCACATTCTCTACCACCCCTAATGGTTTGACTCTAGAAACACAAGAGTTAGCATACGGAAGTCCCAATCAACAATTCATTTATGTTGAGGAGGAGAATAAAATTGTCAGTCTCATGTGCCCTGACTTTGCTATTACTATTCCAGATGGAGATTGCGCAACTCTCGAAGGGCTCTATCTTTCAAGTGAAAGCTATAGTGACAATAGAAACAAATGGGACTTCACTTACTTTGATGGCAATGATATAATTCAAAGTCTTGAATGCCAAGATAAATTCATTACAATCAGTGGGGCCTCTGGTGGACAAGCAAAGACTGTTTTGTCCTCTTCTGAAAAATTATCCGAAAAATCCTCTCGAAATAGGTTGGGCCTTCTTACTGCAGTTCAATCACAAGCTCAGAAGAGCAAAACGCAAACTGTGATGATGACTCAACAGTCAATTGCTCAAGTGCGCAAAGTTAAAGTGCAGCATGATGAAACATTGGGCGAGAAAATATTAAATATAGGGGAAATACTAGTGTATGATGAATCAGACGAAAATGACAATAAAGTATTGAACAAGCCAGCTACTCAATCAAGTACTTTCAATGATAGTTGGAGTTATGCATCTAAAGCTGTCGATGGAGACATAGCCACTTCTTCAATAACAGAGTCTGAATCAGGCAAGTGAAAGTGTTTTATCTTACCTGAATAACTTGCTAATAATTATCTGACTTCGGCTTTTCATTTTTAGGAGCATGGTGGCAAGTTGATTTGGAATATGATGTAACAGTCTCAAAAGTAGTAGTTTACAACCGTCAAAACTGTTGCCAAAACAGACTGACAAATGCAATAATTTCATTACTTGATGATGGTGACAATGTAATTGGGACATATCAAATTGGGGATGAGATTGAAGACGAATCAAATGATTATATGGTTGAAATCAGTGCCTCAGATTTCCAAGTTCAATCCTCAAGTCAAACAGAATCTTCTCTCCCTGAAAGTTCAACTTACGATGATAGTGAAGAAAGCACTACTGCCAGTTATAGCAATACAGTCCAGACACAAACGGCAGTTTGGGATGGCACCACATACCCTTCTTCAGGCTCAACAATTGTTCTTTCTGACTTTAGTGTGGAAAGATTTCAGAAATGGACCAAACAGCGTCAGGTATGATTCAAATTGATATTTTTGTTAATTATGCCATGCATCTATTTGTATTCATTCACTGTGCGTTGCTGTTATTTTCGTTCCAGCTCTTTCATCCTTTGATGGGACCGTTTAGTATAGTCAATCCACACAGTGGCCTTGCATTGGCTGTCGAAGATGGTACATGTGCAAATGGTATGGTCCTCAATTCAGAGACTGATGATCACACTAGCTCCAGGCAAATGTTTTACTTGGGACAGCATGGTTCTATCTTTAGTGCCCAGTGTCCAGGACTGGTCATTGCGGCAGACAGCTCCAGTGACAGTTCTGCCATAAAGTTGGAGATTTTTCAACACAACGAAGAGAAGCTGAAATGGAAGTTCACCAATGGAATGGTTGAAAGTGCCCTTTACCCTGGTATGGTCCTTGCAAACAATGATGATTCTACAATGATTCTACAAAGTACCGACAGCAATTTTGATTCAAGTATGAATTGGATTAGAACAAACACCCGGCTGTTAGATTTGGATGATCAATCTGGTCAATGGAAGCAAGAATGGACAGTATCTTTCATTAGTTCTGACTACGAAAATGTAAACCTTGAAGACTTTATTCAAGATGACACCAATTTGGAAACAACATGTTATGACATGAGCTCTGCATTCAGTCCTTCATTTGATGACTTTGCAAAGGAACTTGTCATTGAGGATTCAAGTGATGAAGACCAATGTAGAAATGTACGAGAGAAGATGGGCTTCGACAAAGATCATCCTTTTGACACAGAAGTACGTGATAGTTTCTATGAGCATCAATGTGATCCCTTCTTCACTGGAGTTGATCATGTAAGCAAGCATGATTTAGAGGCATTGGCTGTGAGTATATATTATTTGCAAATAAAACATACTGCGGTAGGTTGTCCTGATTCACTCATCCACACTTTGATGTTACAAAAACTGCTTAGGCGGCTCCTCAATTTGAAATGGTGGATTATACACCAGTAGAATACGAGGCTGTAGAATACGAGGAAGCAGAGTATATTACTGTTGATTATGAAGAGTTTGCTGAGTGAGTAGTCTGTGTTTAACTCACAAAATACTGTACTGTTGTGTTAATGATTTTGTGTCTCTTGATCTCGCTATAGAGGTGATAATTTAGGAGATTTGACTGAAGCACCATGGCCAGATTTATACATACCTGAAGCAGGATTGGGTGATTTGACTGGTAAGACAGCAGCTAAACTTTGAGTCCAGAATTAAGTATCTTGCTTGTATTTTAGTCTACTCAAATGAATGCTGTTGAAGGTATATTCTCTGATGATGAACCAGCTAAAAATCAGGACAACCTTCCAACTTTGTTCTCAGTGCAGTTGGCGCTCAATCATGGTCTAGTAACAGCTCAGCATATATGGGACTTGACAAGCGACAATCTCAATGATGTGTGCAAAGAAATAGGTGATTTTTCTACTTGTCATGGTGCAGGACTAGCCATTCTTTGTGTTGTAAATGTGCCAAGATATATATGTTCAATTACAAAGCTGATGGGTAAAAAGATTAGTTATTATCTTCTCGTGGCTGCAACGATTGCATTCCAGGCTGCTGACGATGTATTGTCAAAGGCAACAATGGGTGGGTGTTTTAGAAAATTATTGATGTGTTCACCTTCTTCCAAAGTACATTTCTGATTTTTTTTTGTTTTAGGTCCCGATGCGGAATATTATAATTACTACTATTCCAGAGCGAATTACCACAATACAAAACATTACAATGAGTGGAATGAACAGGCACTGAATACCATCCGTTTGAATATGAGAGACCAGCATACTGAAATGAAGAGGCAGCTTCAAGAGCGTCACAGGGACATTGCAAATCATGTTGGCCAGGATGTAAGTGATGTTAGTTGAAACTAAAAAATGCTGTATCTTGATTGCATTCTCAATTTTTGAACCCCAATTTAGATTGCTGATACTCAGAACGCCCTCGGCCAAGCCATTGTGGATGCACAAAATGATATTGGCCAAGGGATAGTTGATGCACAGAATGCTCTGGGCCAAGAAATTGTAGATTCTCAGAATGCGCTTGGACAGGCTATCGTGGGTAAGCCGAGTTTCTGCAAATTTTTCATGGCTCCTACGAAATCCCTTTTTTCAGAAAACTCAAATCTCACATGGCACCACCCTTTCTCTCAGATTCACAAAACTACATTACGTTACAGCACAATGAACTCGGTGAATGGCTCCATACCAACTTGTGCCTAATCTATGAAGCATCTGGTGGCTCATGTGATCCTGCAATTGGCCCCCTTCGAGAAGATCAAGCCTACATTCCCATGCAACTACATTGGCCTGACGGTCAGTTGAATATGATGGAGAAGATTGAGCAGCTTCAAACTTCACTCCCTGTTGCCGCACAAGACAATCTCCTTCTTGATGATAGCAAGAATGCAAATGTTTTGAGTGCTGGTGGTCTGGAAATGATTAAGGATACGGTGGATGCTCTGTCAAGCGATATGCAACATGTGCAAGATAATGTCGAAACAGTCAAAGGCAAGGTGGATGATTTATCAAGTAAAATGCAAGACAAGGTGGATGATTTATCAAGTAAAATGCAAGACAAGGTGGACGCTCTCTCCAGTGATGTACGGGGCATGCAAGACAGGCAGGACACAATTCAAGATGAACTAAAGGAGTTGAAGGATATGATGACAAAGTTAATGGGAATGATGGCGAATTAGTACTGATGGAGATTCTGGAAGAATCTATTCAATCTAAGTGAACGAATTTAATAAAGCAGAGTCCTGGGTTATAGGGTGTATCCAAGCTCAATGAATGGATTGTCACAGTGAGTAAAAAAGAAGATATGACAAAGAGGAGGTACATAATATATTATATGTGGATTATTAATGATTGCATTATTGGGATGGAGATGGTATGTTCAATGTTAAAAGCACCATTAACAAATAAGGCATTCGATATCTTCTCGCCCTTTTCATGTAAAGTAGACTCCATTCATTGGAGAGAGAGAGAGCTTCTCCCGCGAAAGAGCTCATCTAAAGTAGCAACAATAACCTCATGCGCAAAACTAATATAGTTTGACACATTCTCCTCATTTTCAATTAAATCACGACGTTAATCATCAACAACAATGATAAGAAAGTATGGAATACCTCCTCTTTCGACCGCGTCCAAAGAACAACCTCCAAATATGAAATTGATGATTGTGGGAATCACGATCATCTCAGGTTTTCTTGACCTCCACATGAATCAATGGATTGTAAATCTCTATTTTTTGTTTGGTCCGTCGCAAAGGGAAGGATCGTATTTGATAACCGGGGATCATACAGTTACAATTCAACCTCTCTCCCCAGTTTCTCTAGGGAAGTCTCAATAATAATAGCATGAGTCCGTCTAGAAACATCACAGATTGCTTTTATTGAAAATCTCCTCTTTCTTATGCGTAAAATGTACTATCGCATTGGTGGGATGGAAAGCATATAAAAAACCCCGACACGTGTTATCACTGTAACAAATTGACGTGGGGATCGGAGGGAAAACGATTGTGATGGTGTGGTTCGAGAGCGATTCGAAAGACTGTGCGGGGGTACAAGTACAATCGGCTGTATATAACACACGTTGCCACTGTTAATTCCTAGGCATTGTAGTGGACGCGGCCACCAAGTCGGACCTAACAGCCCCTGTTGGATGAATACTTTATGGTACCTCCCTCGGCAATCTTGCCGTGGTGTCTTAAGAAGAAGCTGTTTAATGCAGATGCGATGATAATAACAGCACGATGATTTGTCCAAGGATCTTTCAGCAGTTTTGAGGTTGAGAATAATATGAGAGTGATGAGGTTCGGTTGTTGATTGCCTCACTTACAGTTGATGAGGCAGGTGGTTGGTGGAGGTTGTTGGTGATCATCGGTCGGGGTCGTCGGTCGTCATTGGTCGTGTCGTGCACACTAATTAGAGGGAGGTTATTATCTAGAGGGGTTTGGGTTTATGGGTCTTTTTGGTCCTGTGTTGGGGTCCTGGTCTGGTGAGGGGTCCA
>JALLPH010000437.1:0-34486 GCA_036939855.1 Cyclotella choctawhatcheeana
TGGACTCACAATGCAGCAATCAAGGCTCTCGTCTAACAGCATATGAAATCCTAACCGAACAAATGCCCAACCCTTGCCTCCTATGCGACAACATGATCTCATCCTATTTCGCCAACAAAGTCTCACCCAATAATACAGTCTGTGTCGTTGGAGCCGATCGCGTCTGCGCTAACGGTGACACAGCCAATAAAATTGGAACATTTCAATTAGCAATTATTGCAAAAGAATTCGATGTGGACTTTTATGTCGCTTCTCCGTTCACAACCTTGGATATCAAGCTGGCATCGGGTAAAGAAATCGAGATTGAAGAACGACCGCCGGGAGAGTTGTTGGAAAGCAGTTGTGCGCCCAAGGATATGAAGTGTTGGAATCCGGCGTTTGATGTTACCCCGGCAAAATATATTACAGGAATTATTACTGAAAAGGGTGTTCTGAGAAGAAGCGAGGATGGTTCATTTGATGTCAAAGGATTCATTGAGAAACATTCTTGATTGAAATAGGGTTTGATGAGTTGTGATGCTCGAGGAGTTAGTGTGTGGCACATTATTTGATAGAATAGCTTAAAGATGGGTAGAATGGCAGCTTGCCAATAACACCAAACATTGGATTCAAAGATAGTCTAAAACTTTAGCATGATATCAACATTATCTCCCACTGACAACGATGACGCCACATCCATCAACTTAAATCTTTCGAAGAGGTAGATTCTCAATCTCCACATTATCATTCACATCTCTCACTTTTTCATATCCCAAGCTGTCCATGGCCTTGTTCTTACGATGCAAACGAAGCACTCGGTAAAACAGCATCATCACAACAGCAGTAACAAGAGCAACAAACCAAACAAAGTGCGTCTTCCAATTAACAAAGACATCTTGGCGAATTTGTTCTTCTATGTGATGTCCACTGTGTTGCTCAATATAATCCCATGGTAAAGTGTTGATCTCGTATAGCATGGATCCAAGTGCCCACGAGACCTTTTGTCCGTTGATGATGTTGGTGGCAGTTATGCTATCCGTGTCTTGAAAACCGTAGCCGTTACGAAGAATTTCGTGAATGTACGCCGATTGGAAGCAATAGCTTGCCAATTCGTCCTCGGATGACCTCTGCTGTCTATTGTCCTTATTGTACTTGACGAGGTCTTCCCAACTCTGAGAGCAAACTTGACGGCCTTTGGAGTCTAGGTCGGCTATACTGGATCGAGATGGAAGTTGGAGGAATTGCCAGACATGATAGTAGTTGCTATGTATAATCATCCAATTGTTCGTTAGGAAAAGAAAGCGTGTGTGTTCAACTATGGACAAACATAAAGACTAGTTACTAACCTGAATGCGAGGAATTCATTCTCTCTAGGCAATTCCGGTTGATAAACCCCGGCAAAGCTACAAGAACCCAAATGCGAGAAATCACACCAGGCATTAGATTTTTCATTCAACACCTGCCGCACATGTTTTTTACACTCATCCCAATCTCCGGTATCCTCATTATTCACAAGAACGGCATGATAGGATCCATCATCACCCACACTCGGGATATCATCGACACTTGCATTCCACGTTTCAATTCCATTACGCCCATCAAAGTGTATATTGGACTTGAACTCCAACCTCTTACCACCGGGCAAGCACGGATCGTACACTCCATCAATCAATCTCGTTGTATCATCGACATCCTTCACGAGACGAGCCTTATACCGCTCCTCTGCCGCATTATGACCAAACATCAAGTGGGAATGAGCGTACACGTTCCAATGCTTCCCCTGACCGATCTGTAATTTAAACAAACCCGACATGACATCCCCGTCCGGTTGATAAAAACTAATTTGAGCCGAGGCTCCTCCCATATCCAAGGCACCGTACGTTCGAATGGCCGTAGTGGTAGTAGTATCATCATACGACGGATCGGCCTCACCCGCCCCCTCGCTCTGTTCCATCAAATGTCCCAATAGGAAATTAACACCGGTCCAACCGTACACTGCCTCTTCTTCGCCGGATATGACACGAACACGTTCCTTTTGATCCCAAAAGGGACAATATGTCGAATTGGAAAATAATTCACGTACAGTGTTTATGATGCGTCGTCGTTTGTCAATGGGTAATACCCGCATACCGGCCGTGGCCTTTAAAAATATCGGGAATTGATCGAATTGATCTTGTTTGGTGTGTAATACCGACGTGGCAAAGTTGAGTAACGGTTCGAGGTACGAGGCAATGGCATCCCGGAGCTCGTTTTCGTCGGTGAGGTGGGCAAAGGTGGCAATGCCGGGACGTAGTCGTTCGGTCCATCGCGATTCGATGCCGGGATAGGATAGTTTAGAGCCCTGGACGGCTAGCTGTACCTCGTTTTTGTTGGCGAGTACTCGTGGAGCGAATTGATAGATGTGCATTCGGGAGCCCGTGGAGCCTGCGTCAATCTGGATATATTTTGAAAGCGAGAGATATGCAATGTAGGACTAGTTAGTTTTATAGCATGGAAAGCCATGGAGAATCACATTTTCATGTGAAACTATAACATAGTGTAAACTAACCATCAATCCATGAACGCTCTCCTTGCCAATACCGCTACTACGAAACAGCTCGGCATATCGCTTCCTCCGTTTCTTCTCGGCCTTGGCCGTGGCCCGATCGTTCTCGCGTTGTTGGCGCGCCGCCTCCCTCTCGTCGTTTTCGTGCAGTTCGTGTTCTAATTCCAACACGTCTATTTTGTGATGATGTCGGAGCGATCTGTGACTATGATGAGTTGATGATGATGATGATTGGGTGAGGCGTTGCAGGTGGGCTTGGTAGGATGCCTCGTCTTCCAGCGGATGTCGTGTCATATTGATCTATAGTATGTTGCGAAGAGAAGCAGTTATGATGCCAATCAGCAGTAATGAAAATGTACCCACGTTCGTTGATGGCTTGCTTGATAAAATGGGAGGCTATGAGCTATGAGATTGAGCTCTTCCAATTTCCAATCCATCCGTAGAAGAGGAGAATAAATATAAAATAATGACGCATGAACAACAGCATAGATAGAGCAATGCGAAGAGGAGATTCACGGTTGATTCGTGTTGAGCCATTTTCATTGCTTGTGCTTCCACTTGTGCATGATGTGAATTATGCGGTCTGTTCATTTGTGTGGATGTGTGCACGGAAGATTCATGTCATGGTCGTTGGAAGGAAAAAATGAATCTTCAGCTCTGCATTGTCCCACTTGTCTACTGGGAGTCCGCGGATTAATCAAGACAATCGGGAGTCTTTGGGGGAATATCCTATTTAGGTACGTACGGAGTATGTAGGTACCCCCAGCTATTTTTCTATCATCTCTCCCTTCTCTGTTATGCACCCATCTCTAACAACAATCCATACAGTCATCATGATGGCATTCCCGTACAGACATCATTTGGCTGCATCGCTATCAACCGCTTCTTTTATGCGCACGCCATTCTCTCTGTCCAAACGAAGCGCCACCGCCATCAGACGATACACCGTCAACACATCCGCCGTACGACACGAATTGACATCGAACGATGTCAGTTCTACTATCACACTCGAACCTCTCACGGCGGAAGAAATGAAACGGAACAATCTAATCACGACACGTCTTTATAGGATATTGCTCCGTTCGTCGCTTCGGGGTGTGCGTTCTGCCAATAGCGGCAATACCATCCTAACATGTGATAACACTGCATCGTCGTCGTCGTCGTCGTCGAATGATGATTGGATATTATTGCAACCCATGTTGGACATACGTAAATACGGTCATGCCAATATATTTAGATGCGGTCATGCCAATATATTACAAGATATTCGAGCGAATACTGATGACAACGATGATGGAGAAGTATCGTCGTCGTCATCATCTTCGTACTATTGCAATACAGCCGTAAAGGATATGAATCAACAGGAGATCAGACGAGCCATGGATGTATTGCGATTCGTACATACTTCGTTGGGTGGGAATGATGATGATGATTTGGAAGATTATTACTTGAAACCAGTTGTTGCTTCGGATCAAGATGCTACTAAGAATTATTGTACATCCAACGAGAATATAAACAACAATAATCCGGGGGAAGAGCATAATACTGATGAAGATGAGAACGGTCAAGACGAATCGTTAGAGAAAAATCTCCATGGAGCAGCATCAGCGGGTAAACACGCCGAGGGACACTACACCCAATTCTTGGATGAAGATGTAGAAAGAGGCGAGAAGGAGAATAATGGGCCAGATCTCAATTTTCACAAACTTGGCAACAATAATGACGAACTCGAGGAGTATCAGAGTCAACATGAAGAATTGTATGATGAGGATGAGGATTACAACAACATTTCACCACCGGATACGTCTGTTTTAGTTCAAACGAATGATATAGTAAATGCCGTACGGATTGCCTTTCGGGCACCTTTGCTACCGTCTCCCGATGATAATAATAACGACGACAACAATAATAACAAAGCTCGAAATGAGAATGACACGATGCAATCCATCATTACGCGAAGACATCGTGATGCCATTGATGCCTCATCTTTACTATCGGAACAATTGCATACCTGGGGATCGAAAAGCAGTATATGTGTTAATAGAGAACACGGTATACGAATTGTTGCAACCAGTTTCAATTTTCAATTGCCATTGGGTGGTGGTGGTGGTGGTGGTGGTGTGCGTTTAGGCCGCGAAAAGTATAAATTTGCGTATCGGATACGAGTGGAGAATATCAATGAGGACACCTACGACGATGATGATGATGATGATGATGATGATGGTGCGGAGGGTAGTACTAAGGCAGTACAATTGTTAGGAAGGACATGGAATATATATGAATGTCGACAAACTAACGGTTCTTTGTTGTCCAAACTGTTAGAGGACAATCATAATTCGCGTTCGGTATTGAATGGTACTACAGGTGATGACGAGAAAGATGATATTCAAGTTCGTACCTTGGTACATAAATTGCATGAACCAAAAACTGGTGCGGTTGGTCATTTTCCCGTGATTCGACCAGGCGAGGTAAGAAAAAGTGTTGAAATAGTATCAATGATTGAAAACAAGTTATGTTTTGGTTTTGTGTTCTGCAATGTTTCATATGATTTATGGCTGTATTAGGTATTTGAATATATTAGTGGAGCGGAGGTAAGTTTCATGTTAGACATGTTCACCTTTTTCAACAATGAAACTACTTATACTCATCTACACATTGTATCACGTTTATTTTGACAGCTTTCAACTCCAACAGGCTTTATGGAAGGTTCCTTTCACATGGCCATTGTGGACCCTGAAACAACAGAAAGTGGAAGTATTGGAGAGACAGTAGACGCATTACTTTGGAAGGAGAATGACGAGCGAAAGTTTGAGGCACAAGTTGCCGAGTTTGGTTTTGTTGCGGAGGATGGCACAGGAGGTACTTAGACTAATATAGATGATTGATTGCAGTATAGAAGTAAATCTTGATACGCTTATTTGTGATCACAATAGGATAGTTTACACTTTAGCTAATCTAAAACCCCGTGAATTGTAAGACCAAGAATGATGTTGCGTCTTCATTTGGCGAAGTTTGACATGAATTGTTTGCATGCAAACTATTTATGAATCCAATCAACCTTGACCATTTTCCTATTATTCAAGAACTTTTCAACTGCCATGGCAGCAATACACCCATCTGCCGCAGCCACCACAACTTGTTTGTAGTCTGTATTTCTTATATCCCCAATAGCGTACACCCCATCTACACTAGTTTTCATATTCTCATCGACAATAACTCCCCCATGTTCATCTAAATCTACCTTGGACTGACAAAAGTCGGTAATCGGCTTTGATCCGCCGCCGGCACCGTAAATAAATGCCCCCTCCACTTCTAATATCTCCTCATCTTCCGCATCCGGTTTTTTAATCCTAACGCCATTCACTCCCGACATATCCCCCACAACCTCCAATAACTTGGTCCGTTCCATATGGACCACATTCTCCTTGGCCAAAAGTTGTTCCAACAAATCTTGATCCAACACCTTATTCCTCTCCAACCCCCCCGCGGTATCCTTGGATATACACAAACTCGTTATCCAATACACCACACTGGCAAATTTCGTTAAATACATTGCCTCCTCGATCGCCTCGGTCGTAATCCCATACACGGCAACGGCGGCATCTCTGTAAAACGCTCCGTCGCACGTGGCGCAGTAACTAACGCCCTGTCCCAAATACTCCTTTTCGCCCGGTAAAGGATTTCCCGCACGTCCCATGGCACCCGTGGCCAATACCAACGATCGGGCCTTGACGGTTAATTCCGGAGTGTATACGCATTTATTGTATATTTCGTCACCGGTCTCTTCGGCGGTGACATCGATCATGAATACCTGAGCGCGTTCGTACCGCGTGCCGTATTGGATGGTCTGATCGCGCATTTGTGTTAGGAGGTCGGAACCGGACATGGTACGATCGACGCCGGGATAGTTGGCAATATGGGAGGTTATGGCCAGGGCGCCGGAGGCGGGGTTTTTATCGAGGATTACGGTGGAGAGATCGGCGCGGGAGGTGTAGAGAGCGCATGTGCATCCTGTTTGTTTTGAATGATTGTTTGTGATATTGGATGAAAATGGTTGTTTGTGTATAAAGAGGAAGTGAGTTTTCAGTTTCACCAATGATGCTTTCAAACATAGATTCATCCCTCAATTCAAGTTCACAAATCAAAGAGACATGAATAATAACAACTCTCTTGTGTTTTTTTTTTATTTACCTGCCGGTCCACCGCCGACAATGGCGACATCAACTTCAATCACTTCCATACACAGCTTGGTCGATGATGACGAAGCTGAAGTAGCTGCTGCCGATGATATTATTCTGGCATTGTTCGACGGAGCAACGAAGGATAAGGACGTCTCGAATTGTAAGAATAGACATGATAGTATTAGCACCAGTGATGATGATGCTTTTGACATGAGATTCCACGTCATGGCACTGATGATGTTTGTTAGTGTTGTTTGTGGTTGATGTATGCTTTTGAGTTCAAAAACTATGTATTTTGATTTGCAGTCTTGGAAGAGAGGCGTGTGTCAGTTGTTGTGATGAACCGTCTCTGAAGCGTGTGTATGTGTTCCCTCTCGTGAATGTTCCCTCTATCTCGTCAGTTTTTGGATTGCTGTCATGCGATGATATGCGCTGTGCTGTGTCTTCCTCTCGATGCCGCACCAAACTGAAACTGGTTCTATGCACCGCACTACTCCCGTCTTCGGAGGTTTAGAATTCTACGATCTGCTTTCTGTGTGATCTTTTTACTGGTTGAGATTGGAGATTCGATTTTGGATCTCCATGTTGTGGTCTGACACTTTTTCCTCGATTCTCTGACGAGTTAGGCGTAAATTTATAGGTGGCAGAATTTACCTTTTCGAGTAAAATAAACGTGTTGTTGTGAAAGATCCTCCATCTAATGTTTTGCCTGAGATTACGCCTGCCTCGCCGATCGCCGAATCCGTGTTTCCCGCCTTTACTTTGAAAATCTTTTTCTCTAGCATCTCTAGGCTTTTTCTTCAGTGGAAAAAAGAGACATCATATGAAACTGTTGTACTAGAGTGATAAGATAGGAGATGAGATGAAACTAGTCTACTCCCTTTATCATTCGTGCTATCCTAATCAATAACAATAATAAATAGTGAATCACAACGCCAGAAAGTAAAGCTAGCACACAGTGACATGATCTACGGGTGGCATTGTCGCGGGCATGATCGGAGTCAACCATCTCAAGAAGTAGTCCATTAGGTAATGTGATGGATTCGAAGGTTGGTGCATCGTAGTCAAAGCGCAGTTCATGTACATCTGTTAGTGGTCGTCGCGGGTAGAATATGGGACGATGTGGGTGGGTGGCGAGATACCGTAGGATACGATAGAGACCTGCGAATGCTGCTGCATTTGGAGCATGCGTGTACTGTGACAGTCTCGTCGTGGCATATCCAATGTCGAGACGTGACCAGACCCAGATATGCATGATGTCACCAAGAATGGATGGGAAGCTTCCGCCATACTTTTTCTCAGCTTCTCGAAGATCTTTTCCTTGTAGTGGGAGTTGTTCGTTGTTCGAGGAGATCAATTTCGTACTGATTGTCTGCGCGAAATGGAGTATGAAGTGCCTTGAGACCAGATTCTGCTACCTTCCATTCTGGGAAATATTTCTTGAGAATCTTGTATTCGATATGCTCGGTCTGGTCGTATGAAACTCCATGCTCGGTGCTGATAATACGTAAGTTCAAATATTTGAACTTGTTGACCTTGGTTTCGAATGTCATGCTGAAAAATTTCTTTAAGTACTCGCAGAGATCATCGTAGATTTGTTGATTCGAATGGGCACAGAGGAAATCATCTGTCGAGGTATTGAGGATGATCCTAATCAATAATAAATATATGGCTGGTTTGTATCATGCGGATCTATAGTCTATAGCCTCTCCAGCCAAAAGACTAAAGTATTACAGACATTTAAACACCAATCACTTGTTTGCGTTGTAGATAGGCACTCTTTTCCTCTTACACTATTTATTTTCATGTGATTTTTAGAATAGCCTTGACAGCTCTTTTAGAAACCCATGTTAGAATCTCACTGACTTTTAAGTATGTAATATGTCTGTTAAACTTGCTCCTTTTGTCACAGCAGTTGGTACAATGCGTGGTATGTACAGGCTGAAAACTGACTTTGCTGCTCTTTGTTCATGCATCACACTCAAGTACCTATTATACAGTTGAGGATTGAAATTGTAGTGCCGGTTATCTCATCAGAGAGTTTCACTGAGAAATTTATCTTCGTTGGCCTTTCTTTTCTTCCACGAAGCTGATTGAATATAACGAATGGATGGATGGATTAAGTAGAAAATATTCATATAGGTATATGAATGTCAACTCAACAGCAATAAATCCCACCTGAATATCCTCCAAACACATCTAAATGAATATTCTGACCTACTTGAAACCAAGACGAATAACCATTGCCTCGTGAGCGTTCTAGTCCAAATTTTTGTTCTACTTCCGTTCGTTCTGTAAGAGCTCGATCCATTACTGAGATATATTCATCTGCCTTTTCATCGGATGAGCATTCCGGATCGTATGGGGGAGAATTTGTCACCAAGAGACGTCAGGGCATTGTCCAGATCCCGGAATAGGCTCGTAACATACTTGTTGGTTAATATACTACCCTCAATATTTTCAGCACCAAGTCTACTCCTCGCTCTCCTATTCACAGTTCCTTGCTCTGCACCTTCCCTAAAACGAATTTGCATCCAACTAAAATTGAAGAACCAACTGGAAAATATACTCAAGTTTGTTGATTCCTTTGTTATGGGATCTTTTTCATCAATTGTATTGAAGCCTACGAGTATGTATCGAGTCCCTTTGGTTGTTGGAAGGCCTTCGTGAAGTATCATTGCGTGAGAAAGGAGTGCTTCACCTACTGCGGGGTTGACATCAATGGCTTCCTTAGTGATTCGATTGTGGTACCTGTGCACAATATCCAACATGGTATTAGATGCATTGCATGTGTTACCATATTCAAAAAAAACAGAAAAATCTTGGTCTATATCTCACCTGGCACCGCCACCTTCAAATTCATCATTTAACAGCACATTAAAACTTAAATGGCTGGAATCTGTGTGCTTGCGTAGTCGATCCTGGCCTTCCTCACCGCCATCATACCTTACAACAAACATATCATTGGTGCGTATTGCTCCTCTAAAGACACCGTAGGCGCGTTCCATCACTGGAGATAAACGTGCGTCTAGTATGGAGGCGAGCCACTCTCGATCTGATGTGTTGAAGGGATCTGATACAAGGTTCAGGTCTGTTGTTGGGTAGAACGTGTGTCTACCTTTTTTCCAGCCTGCGGGTGCTGATTTGCATGGCATAAATAATTACATAAACATGTTAGATTGGCCATTGCAAAAGAATCATATGTTCGATTGGTGATTTGCAAGAAATGATTGTTCCACAAGTCCACACAAACCTGATGTGTGGTCTCTCTCTCACCTTTCAACATGGAATTCAATCTACGCAAATCACGCCATCCCTCCACATCTCTAACTTCCGTCTCATTCTTGCTCCCACTCGAAACCGCCTTTTCCACGGCACTCAATCCCGGAAACTTTTTCAACAAATCCTTTTTATCTTTCTTGGCAATTTCCGCATTGCGCTTGGCCGCCTCATTCGCCAGTTTTACCAATTTGTCGCATTCTTCTCGTGTGAACAGCGGTGTTCGTAGCAAGGTTCGTGACGGGAAGGTGTTGTTGGGTGATAGGAATAGAATGAAGAAGATTATGATTATGCCAAGCAATGTGAGGATGGAAGATCGAGTTTGATCAAATTCTACTACGGCTGCGAGTGGCTCTCCTCCTCCTTGTGTCTGCTGCTCTGAAGATTCTTTTGGTTCATTTTCATTTGAACACGATGATTTGGCACCACCACCATTGCCCTTATTGTCTCGTCGTTTCTTCTTCTTCTTTGAATTGCCGTTGGCTGCTGTGCCATTCGAATGACCGTTCGTTGTATTCTTGACCGATCCACTCTCTTCCTCCTTCGGTCCGTTGTTGATTGCGTTGCTGTAGTTCTCAGTAATCACAGATCGAAACACAAACTGTCGAGGCAGCCAAACAAAGAAGAGGAAGAAGGCCAGTAGCAATCGCAGCACAATGTAGAAACGTTCGCGTGCATAATCGGGTAGGGTGTATTGGAGGTAGGGCTCTCCTGGAAAGGTGGAGTGGTAGTATGGGACGGTGTATGTCATGGTTGGTTTTGTACAGACCTCATGACCTCATAATATATCTGCAAACTTCTGCAAAGATTCGCGATCTGCGATCATAGTTGGCAAGATATCGAGAGACTCAGACTCTCAATACCTTGCAGAGTCAAATTGGCCTACTAAGTTAAATAATGTCAGCTTTCATTGCTTTAATGGACATAATGGACAATAGCTGGCACACTGGATTTCGCAAGTTTCTTTAGCAATGTAAATAATCAAAGTTGTTGTTCTGAATAACATAATATCTGAACGTAATATGCACTTTAATTGTTTAACATGGCTAATTTGCTAATATCATGATCCACATTAAGGTGCAGTGACAACTTCCCATCTCTGATTCCATGAGCCATGCTTACTGTACTGAATGATCTCTGCCCCGTCAGCAGTATTGCCGCGCCTGATATCCAGAGCCTTGCCATTACTGCAATGGATGGGTTCAAAGAAACTATCTGACTGCAATTGCCAGACTTGACTGGGAGTATTTGGTACCTTATCATGGATTTTCATGAATTTTCCCGAACATAGAGAACCTTCGATGTCAAACACCATCCCAGGACAGTGAACAGATTCAAAGGTGTTGTCGCTGTTCAAAAACCATTTTTGAGAATCATTGCTGTTGTTTGTCCAGAGTACAACGTCTGTTCCAGATGAGCAAACACCTCCGTTGACAGTAAGGACTTTCCCAGTCTGTGGATTCCGAATGTATACGGTAGGAGAAACATCACTTGTAGTTGGTGAATGCGTAGGCAATGATGTTTCTGAGACAGGACTGGTGGTGACCGGTGCCGCGGTGGGAGATTGGCTAGGCGATGGAGTCGGACTTGAGGATGGATTGATGGTGGGTTTCATTGACGGAGAAGGAGTCGGTGCTTCAGTTGGTGGCAATGAAGGAGAGGCTACAGCTGAAATTGTCTCCCACTGCTGATTCCAATTGCCATGGATGCTGTAGAGGATGAGGTTTGCTCCGTTGCTTGTTGAACCATTTTGTATGTCGATGGCTTTGGTGCTGCATAAGTCATTAACCATTACACCGTCTTGTAAAGTCCAAGTCTGACCGTCGCTGCCTTTGGAAGTGAGGATAACTGAGACCAAGTTGCCACATTGAGTCCCCGCAAAACCTACGACCATGCCTGGACAGTGAACAGACTCAAAAGTATTGTCATGATTGATCGTCCACTGCTGCCAAACCTCCTTGTCATCCTGCAAAAGAACAATATTCGTTCCATCATCACAAATACCTCCATCAATTGATAGAAGTTTCTCGGTCGAAGGGTTTCTAATGTAGTATGGTCCATCAGGGCTTGATGTTGGGGCACTAGTAATAGGTGATGAAGTCGGTGTCAAAGTGACCGGTGCCGCGGTGGGAGATTGGCTAGGCGATGGAGTCGGACTTGAGGATGGATTGATGGTGGGTTTCATTGACGGAGAAGGAGTCGGTGGCGCAGTTGGACTTGAGATTGGACTTTGAGACGGGCTATTTGTTGGGGCCGACGTGGTTGGAGATGACGTGACAGGGGCCTTGGAAGGGGATGGAGTAACGGGAGCCGCGGAAGGAGATGGAGTAACCGGTGCCGCGGAAGGGGATGGAGTGACAGGGGCCGCGGAAGGAGATGAAGTGACCGGGGCCGCGGAAGGAGATGCGGTGACGGGTGCCTTGGAAGGGGATGGAGTGACCGGTGCCGCAGAAGGGGATAAAGTGACTGGCGCCACAGATGTTGGTACAGCCGTCGTAGGTGGCATCGCCGGCGAATTTGACGAAACAGACGATTTTTGGGCAATTCGGTTATGAAAGAGACGATCTGTGAGTGTTAGTTAGTTTGCAAAAAAGACATCATGATGGAAGTATTACTAACCTATTGTTTGGACGTGTAAAGGTCAGGATTTCCGTTCGGTCGAGTATTGGTAACAGCAAAAGATTCTGTGAGTGTGATTTGTCGTGTTAAATCGTGTTTTTTAACAGGACTAACCTCCGTCTCCGATGGTAGCAGGATGACTCTATGCGGCAGGAGGACTCAACAATTCACGGCAGGAGGACACTACAATTGATGCGGCAGGAGGATACTACAATTGACGTGGCAGGAGGACTCAACAATTGACGCAGCGAGGGGGATCTCTACAACTCACGGCAGGAGGACACTACAACTTTCGACGGCAGGAGGACACTATAACTTTCGACGGCAGGAGGACTCAATAATTGATGCAGGCAGGAGGACACTACAACTTTCGACTGCAGGAGGACACTACAACATTCGACGGCAGGAGGACACTACAACTTTCGGCAGAAGGACACTACAACTTTCGACGGCAGGAGGACACTACAACTTTCGACTGCAGGAGGACACTACAACTTTCGACGGCAGAAGGACACTACAACTCACGGCAGAAGGACACTACAACTTTCGGCAGGAGGACACTACAACTCGCGGCAGGAGGACTCTTTGTTTCTGGCCAAGTAAAAAGGGTTCAAGTTTTCGGAGCAGATTTTAATTTAAAATTTGAGTTTGACAAGCGAAACCAATCAACCACAAAACGGAAAATCATGCTTCCTCTCATCCTCTTCCTCCTCCTTCAGTTGCCGTTTGTAGCCGCTGTCCTGCCGCAGTATGACACTGCTTCCTTTTCGGATCGTCTAGATCATACGCTGATTGTTCTCACCCTCGCCGTTCGGTTTAAGTTTAGCAAACAGATGCGATCAATGCTAAAAGTGAAGCCGCATGAGAAACAAAGAGATGGGTACTACACTAAATCATTGGACATGGTAAAGCGTAGTCTATTGATGTTGCATCGTTTGCTTGACCTACTGATGTCAGGAGAAGATACCGATAAACGAGACTTCATCTACTACTTTTACATGGTGCTAGAAACGACGACAAAGCGGCAAGCAGAGAGTTTGGTGAATAGGTGTCTCACTACACTTTCGGCCATCAGCGGTGTTCCACAATGCCTATTTCCTATTATTCCATCAACTAAGATCTACATGTTGGGCAAGTTAGTGATCACAAGGGCAAACAGAGTCTATATGAATGCTAAAAAGGGTTTGAATGCAGTCTTAGATAACGTCATTGGAGAGAATCTATTCAATGTATTGAAACCGCTACGCGTGGCGAAGCTTTCATTTAAACGTGTCATTCTTGTTGAGAAGAAGAACATGGTCAAGATATTCCGATTGATGAAGAAGGAGATTATATCCAGCTCTCTTTTGATTTGTTACCATGGCTTTGTGACAATGCAGATACGTTGCCTTCTCAAGCAATTGGATGTATGGATGCATGAGGTCCATCAACGCAATTTGTTCGTGTATGGCAAATCAGACAATGATATTCATGGAATTCAAAAGTTGGCGTCCTACTCCTATGTTACTGATTCGCTAACAGAAAGCGAACATGAGCTTCCCGTGGATGTCTTCATTCTTGGACCGTACGCAGACCAACACACTCTCTTTGGACAGAAGTGCGACGAGTACGATGTAACAAAGCTTGAAAAGGAACTAGATGTAAGTGACTTAGAACGCTTGAGGAGAATGGAGAAGCCAGACTCGACGTTCATGTCAAGTGGAAATCAAGAAAATAGATTGCGTGTGCTCCATGGTTTCAAGGAGAACCCGTTCACGTTGCAGATTAACGGACTTCCAAACGAGGAGGTTGCGGCACAGTGGGAGAGGCAGATTGAGAAGAACGAGTGCTTGTAATGATGTATATTAGTATATTCACATTTGCAGATGGCTAACATAAGCATAGAATAGCTTGTAATGATGTAGATTAGTATCTCTACACTTGTAATTGACTAACATAAGAATAGAATACAGTGAAGGAGGAGCGGCTGCACCTACCAGCTCCCACAGCTGGTTGCTTCCAGCATGAATTGACCAAATGATGATATTCGTTCCGCCTGAGATGTCAACAGCTTTTGTATCACACTTCGTGTTCACAATTACACCATCTTCTCTGAGATTCCAAGTCTGGCTGTTGTCGCAATCATCTTTGGAGGAAATCACAACAGATGCAGAGTTGCTGCATTGAGTTCCCTCAATCCCTACAACCATGCCTGGACAATGAACAGACTCAATTGATCCGTCATAATTAAGTATCCATTTTTGCGAGTCATTCTCTATGTTTTGGTCGGGGATTATGTTGGTTCCGTCTCCGCAGCCACCGTCAATCGTCAGAACATTCCCTGACTTCGGATTTCTGATATAGTATGGTCCCTGTGGGCTTGGCGTGGGAGCATCTGTGACTGGAGAAGCTGTAGGGCGCATTGTCGGAGATGCAATGGGAGCTGACGTAGTTGGCGAAACACTGGGTGCAAACGTGGCGGTATCACTTTTTCCTTGGGCGTACAGCTCGAAAATTTGTGAGTGTTCAAGGGCGGAAGCGAAGATCATGACTTTGTCAATATCCCCGGTAAAGTGCCCCTTTGACCCCAATCTACCATCAGTACCAATGACGGTTGGATAAGCTAAAAGATAATTCAGCAAGTTAGCAAACACATGCACATGTACTCATATGACAAACACAAATTCAAGATGTTGTGATCTCACTTGAAGAAACCGAGTTCACAGTGCAATCCTTTTGTTCGACAACTTTTGCGTCTAGAAATAGTGTCAGTTGACCCGCGGAACCTCTTGTCATTGAGAATGCCATATGGTGCCACTCCCCGTCGTTGATTGTTCCCGCTGGACCGTCATAATCACATCGACTCGATCCATCGCCCACATTGAATTCATACCTTCCATCCGATCCCACGCCAAGAGTCCAACCTGTATCGATAAATCAACATATATGAGTGTATGATGCGTATAACTAGAAACATATCATGCCAATCGTACCTGGATTCTTGCCACTTCTCCAATCTTTGTTTGAAATGATTGATGGGTTACTCGAGCTAAAATCAGCAGTTGTTCGTACCCAAACGGCCACCGTGAAGGGAATTTCTGAACTGAACTCAAGCAGACTAGAACTGGGCAGTGTGACGAAGCTCTTTTGCTCAAAATCTACATTATTAAGGTTCAAGTAGTAACCTTCCGTTGACGATCCAAAAGAAACACCTCCTCCATCGGTTAACACACCGTCATTTACTGAAGAATCAATGAACTCATTTTCAAAGTCATACTTGGCAATCATATTTCCGGGTCTTGGTGAGTTGTCTGTGTTGGGAGCTGTATTGACTTGCATTATGTCAAGTCCCTTTTTCCGTCCAGCCATCCAAATACTATCTACCTCTTCAGAAGACAGTGCTCGCGACCATATGCCCAAATCATCCAAATCCATTTTTGTAAAGTCTGCCAAGCAGCCTTCGTGACTGGTTCCAATCCTAATCTTGTTAGAGGTGCTTAGGCTCTCTGTCAAAGTACTAATCGAATCTTCTTGCAAGACGTAGCTTCCTTTATCAGAACGAAGTAAACTCATTTTGTCTCCGCGCTTAATCCTGATAGCAACAAAGTGCCAAGTGTTTGAACCAACATCTATTGCCTTGCTTCCGTCAATTGTTGTAATGCCATCGGAAAGATTGATAGCAAGATCGTCTCCGTTTGATCCGGAGCCATAGTTACTTGAAACAATCCAACCAGGGTTAGATGCCGACCTCCAGTCTTTGTTTCCAATGATAGCAGGTCTTCCAACTTGATCACCAGACACACGGTACCAAAATGTGATGGTAAAATCAGTGTTATCGAACGCTAATTGAGGAATATTAGGAAGCTCGAGGTAGTCATCCACTCCATCAAATGAAAGTGCTTGTCCAACCGCCCCATCAGGTGTAAATGAAGGATTACCGAATTCAAATGCATGATTGCTATTGCCAGAAGTATCAAGGTAGCTGTCATCGAATGTATAGTGAGCTATAAGGCCGTCGTGCAAGCTACCGCTGTAAGAATCCCAAGATGGGATAGGACTTTGGGGTGTGCACAAGGGGGCATCTCCAAATTGATGGACACTTACAACCTTAAGACGATAAGCCATTTGTAAGTTAAAGCTTCTCATACAAAATTCATCATGGCAATGTTCAACATTTTCCTCTTACTTACCGCATAGTCAGGACTGCCAGACACGCGCTCGCACATCACTATCTCTATAGAACGACCGGATTTATCAACAATAGCAGTCGAGAACTTTTGTCCTGGAGCCAATCCAGCTTCCGACCAACTCTGACGACGGCCGTCAGCTTTTACCACGGTTACTTCGTCCTGAAATTCTTTGGTATCGATATTCACTCCCTTTTGGCGGTTGTAAGTGAGATAGAGGGATTCTTCTTCAAAAGTTTCAATGCGAAGCACAATTGTGTATACAGAGGGATCCGAAGAAGATAGAGCCGCATTGTAATCGGATAGTCCAACGAGATTGAACAGCTTTGAATTTGTCTCCAACGGATTGAATTCATTGTGAAATTCTGAATACCATCCTAAGTAGTAATTCTTGGGGGCGTTGTAACACATGCGAACATCACCTCCTCCATATCCCATGTAACAACTAGAATCACCGTAGCCTCCTCCGTCTTCGCCAGAGTGACCAAGACCAAGATTATGTCCAAGCTCATGGAGTTGAATACCTGTTCCTAAAGAATATGAATCACGGTACCAAGTCTCTCGACCTGGCATGTAACCAAACGCTGCTGCTCCCCCAAACTCGACTCCGGGAGGCATAAAGTACATCACATGGTCATAATTTTCCAATGGACCAGCGTACAAGGGAGTCGTGGCTCTAGCCCAACCTAGTACTGTCCCATGACTCACGCCCGTGACAGATTCATTCAAATGGATAGTGACAACACCCCCAACTACATCAGGATAAAGAGGGTTGTCATCCGGCTCGACAAACTTGAGCTTGCCGTAGCTACAAGCGTCGATTTGAGACTTCATGTTCATATCATCCAATACTCCATCGTCGTCCAATCCTCCAAACGTACGAGCGCGACAGTTATTCACAGAGTGAGTGGTTTGGGAGTCCAATGCAACTATCCTAACAGCAAGCACCTTGGAGACTCCTTGAAGGTTACGCAAACTGCGGTGCCCTTTACCTCTATTCTCTTCGTTTCCTTTCTCAATGGCTTGGGGATGGAATTTGCCTGGTTTGCCTACATTAAGAGCTTGAGTTGCCGCAGGTGAGTTCCCCCCAAACAAGCTTTGAGTGGCAGGTTTACCCTTGGAACGAGTAGAACCTGGGAACTCATATAGTGTGGCGCCTACAGACGTAACCTTGTTTTTGATACGCTCAAACTCTTCTTCTTCGAGTCCTTTTACCTCATACAGAATATTTCCAAACTCGTCTGGCTCCTTGAGGTTACAGTGCAAGATCTCCTGAGGAGGACCCTCTTCATCAAAATGTCCAACAGCTACTTCAACCTCACATTCAATGCTGTCTGTCTTGCCGTTCGGCTGACGAAAGGGGGAACAGAAAAGAGACGACACGATGAGGTCAGATGAAAATAATGATTGATATGATTCACAGTCCAAATTGTGCCTTACCACTTTTCGCATACCACGAACTCCTTCAGAAAGGCTTGGATAGCAACCAAGTGCGAGAAGCACAATCGAAGAATGCATGATCAAATTCATAGCTCTTGTGATGATATTTCTTAAGAAATTTGAAGGCTCCTGGTAATCTTGATTCGGTTGCTTTAGATACTAAATGAAAATACTATTGGCTGAACTTTGTTTTTATGAGATGAGAAATGAAGGACCTCGAGCAGCTAGCAGTCCTGAAAACAAAAAATGTGAGCCTCAAGGCAATCTTGCGACGAGACAGACCCGGGAACGTAAAGGGAAGGTCCATGAAGTATCACGATTATATCAGGGACCCGGTGACGTAGCACTCTTAAGGAAGAGAGTGAAGAGTGACTGTATAATGACGGAATCCCATAAATAAAAGTGTAGAGAAGGACTCCAAAAACCTGTAGGGCCTGAAATGTCTCTTCTACGGGAGGGAGTGAAATTCTCCGTGAAAAAGAGGGAGGGCAACTCCAGATAAGAGTCAACTGATACTCCCGTCTTCACCATCATCACAGCCAATATTATGTAACCAACAGTATGGTAGTAGTTGATCGGTAGATCGTGTATGGGAATCGGGAAGACTAGACAGGAACAACGATTCCCTATTTGTTGCAGTCTGTTTTAGTCAAGCCAATGTTGCCCTTTTCGAAGGAAAGGACGTAACTTTCTTCAACTGAGATACTGAGATGAGGGCCCCTCAGGTAGTTCTGACTTTTTGTTTGTAGCTTGGTTTGTTGATCAGGAGTCTGCGAAGTAGTTAAAGAGTGAATAGGTTCTGTTCATACGAGAAAGAACAGCTAATATCTAATAAAAAATACAACATACCAAAATTGATTCCCTAATCTACCTTCACTTTTGTAACCCGCATCACCTGCAAGCATATGAATCAGTTTCATGAACAGCAGACCTCCCACCATTCCACAAAATACTAATGCGAGTGTTACTATCCTGTGGATAGTGACAGTAAGCTCTAGATCCGAATATATTCTTGAATCAAACTCAGAAAGACACACAATGCCGCCGAGAACGAACAAATTCGGAATGACTAGAATGGCAATATCGATGTCATCGATGTGTGTTGATAGCTTTCGGAGTGACGTGAAAGATGCAGTGACGAGTGATCCTAAAGCAACAAATGAAAATGCAGCATTTTTTCTGTAGTATTCGTATGTGGCTCTGTGGCCAAATCCCTCCATCGGAGGATGCTATCCGAGTCTTTCTTAACAATGCAGAACATAAACCTAAGACCTGCAGCTATAAATAAGACCACGATTGTGCAGTAAAGAATGCGATGTCCTTGTTGTTGACATCATCCTTCATAATAAAGCTTAGAACTGTCTTGGCATATACATAAAGCACTACGCCTGCAATTGCAAGCACCGCATATAGTTCTGGATCACTTGCCACTGTGGTGAGATCACCGTGAAAGGTTCGAAGCCCCCGTGGAATTAGATTTCTCCGTGTTGATAGAAATGCCTTCGCCCCACAACAGATACATATGGACGAAACCAGAACTAAACGATCCGACGTAGTTAAGATCGATTTGGACTCTCGGTAGGACCCAGCCGACGAAACCAATACTAAACGATCCCCCACAACATATACAGTTTTGGAGAGAAAATGAAAACTGAATCTTGCGGTGAACTCAAGCAGGTGAAAGTCATACATTGAGCCACCACCAAGATTCCGAGGTTGAAACGGCGAATTGCCTTGGAGTCAAAGCTTCGAGGTTGCCAAGCTGTACACATTATGACAAAATCATTGCACACAGCCCATTCTCTTTATCACAAAGGAAAATATCAAGAGGCATTGCGTCTAGGAGAAGCTATTTACTGTAAAAATCCTTCTGATGTGGATAACCTCCTGCTTCTCGCCGCCAGCCATTTCCAGCTCAAACATATTCATGAGTCTACATTCTACGCAAAGCAGAGTGTGGCTGTGGATCAGAGTTTGGTTGAAGGTCACATTGCGGTAGGAAGATGCTTGGTTGAAATGGGGGACTTCTCGCTGGCCATTGATCTTTACAACAGAGCACTACAAATCCAACCGAGATTTGCAGAGGCCTATGCACTGTTAGGGTGTGCACATCTAAGGCTGGGCCGTCTGAAGGAATCTGTAGATTGTTTTGAGGTGGCGATATCATTAAAACCAAACCTTGTTGAGGCATCTGCAAATTGTGCTATTGCTTTGCAACGACTCGGTGATGTAGATGCCGCAAAACAAATACTCAAAAGATCCAAACATACTGCAATCATTATGCTACATCATGGCAATATATTCCATCGGATGCAAGATTTTGATAGTGCAATTCAAAACTACTCCCGAGCTCTCAAGCTGGAGCCATCTTTTCATGATGCAGAGATGAACCTATGTGGAAGCATCCTCGAACGCTATAAGGTATTCAACGATAAATCGAATCTGGAAGATGTAGTCTATGGTTTAGAAAGATTGACCAGTAGGGGTGTGAAATCAGCTTATTCCTTGCTGGGCATTTGTCATGCATTTTTGGGGAACACCGAATCATCAATAGAGCATTTGTATTACGCGATGGGTTGTGAGCCTCCACATGCAACGATTCTCTGCAACTTGGGTGTGATGCTTTTCAAAAAGGGCTGTCTGCGTCGCTCGGCCCATCTCTGTTTCAGAGCATTGAAAACCAAGTCAAACTGTCCGCAAGCATTCAATCTCATCGGCTTAATCATATTCCAACTGGGTAATATTTCACTTGCAGATAAATGCTTCAACGTCGCAATGAAGCTCCAGCCAAATAATCCGTGTTCAAGCATTTACATAGGAGCCACTCTACTGCACCAGGACCAACCAATCGCTGCTACTAGGATGCTAAAGAAAGCTATAGCAGCAAATCCCAATGACAACTTGGCATTTTTACACCTTGGCAACGGTGAGTAGTAAAACACAAGGCATTCAGCCTTCTTATTCATCGCTCACATTTCACTGCGGATTTGGATCATCACGGTAGCATACTTTAAAAGTGGCAACATCGAGGCTGCGCGTCAGTGCTATCAAACGTGCATAGAAGGTGGTTCCATTGCATTTTACTCTGTTGCATTAAACAACCAAATGTTGTTGTGTCTTTCGCAGGCAGATATAGATGGTGCTGCTGAGATTGCAAAAAAGCTGAGTCTTTCCTCCAAAAAGACAGGTCAAATATCTCCAGACTGTGACTTGGTAAATGCATATTGCTGTGCATGGGACACACCATCTACTGCCAGAGTTTATGCAGTGACATCAAAAGATTTCTATCATCATCCTTCCCAAACTCTTAAGAAGAGGGTCGCTGTGGATACCCTACCAGGACCTGACGATCCTATAGAATCCGCTAGCTGTAACATTGATTTCAATACAATAGATCGCTTTCAAATCAGAGAAGCATATGGTATTTCTGATGAGTCCTTTGTATACGGTAAGTCTGTGAGATTAGACTGCCTTTGTTCAAAATGTAAATATTGACAGCCTTGAAAGCATGCTTTTCGCAGCCGTTCAAGATAACTCCAGAGATTTTTGCCGTGTGGATGGATATACTGATTAACGTATCGAACTCTCAGCTGATACTGATTCGCTATTCTCGCTCAATGGAAGAGAATTTGAGGAACGAACTTGAAAAGCATTCATTGTCCCCAGACAAACTAGTGTTTTGGGATCCGATCCCGAGAAATGAACACATTTACCGCTGCTCTGTTGCCGATGTCATTTTAGACACAGTTTATGGTGGAGCTGCCTCTTCTTATGATGCAATTTGGACGAATACTCCCCTGGTAACATTTTCTGGCAATAACGTGACCAACATAATCGGTGCAAGTCTCCTGAACTACTTGGGACTGAATCAATTGATTGCAACAAATTTACATGAATATAGAAATATTGCAATATCCCTCGGTACAGATGAAGATAAATACATGGACATCCTTCGACTGCTGGAGAACTCATATCTAGAATGAACTTTTCTCCATCATCTTTTGAGTGTAAGTATCTCAACACTCCATCCAGCAATCTTGCCCAGGGAGTGTGGGAGATAAACTTAGTATTGATGACACGAAACAATCAGCTTGCTTGTCCAAAGCCCCCATTTCGCCCACCTGCATAAGAATAAGTTTCAATAAAAGTTGACATGCCCATCCCGTTGCTTTGTCATTGATGAATTCTCCCGTGGATGATATTGCTTTTTTGTATGACATTTGATGCTATTGCTCAAAATCTCCACTGCAGCAGTAGTTAGTATTCAGCCTCCATAAATTAATGCACGTGTTCAAATTGCCCTGATCCGCTCACAACATATCTAAGTATTAAGTATTCATATGCATGCTATCGGCTACTCTACGTCTCCGCGTGTGCCCGGATTGAACTGTGTGTTGTGAGAGGTTGTGAGTTGCGGTTTGCCGTTCCCTTGCCCGCTGCCCGCTGCCCGCCCTTCATCCGTCCACCGACGGACTCGCACTGCTCGCTGCTATCACTGCCTATCACTGCTCACCAAAATAAAATGAGAACGAATTGTAACAACAAACTCTGAACCCCTCTGACCTCTGAACCTGCTGACAGATTAAACGCCTCTCCGTATGAGCCACTTTCTCTTCCTTGTGGTGAACGTGTTGCTAACAGCATCGGCAGCGTTTTCTCCATCTTATCTTGCAAGCGGGCGGTGCAGTCGGGCACTAGTACTAAACAGGTCCACATCCACTGCGCAGGAGAGCGTGGCGTCAGGTAAAAGTGTGCCTGAAAGCCAACCTCGCAGTGGGCTTGCTCAGAAGCTGTTAGATTTTGCCTTGAACTCGCCTCTTTGGGATTATGTTTTGGTTCCGCAAGCACGTGCAAGTATTGTGAAAACAGCTGAAGGTAAGAGATAAATTTCTTCTGCGTATATTAGTGATTGTGATGGTACAAACCCCTAACAAGATAAATATTTACTATCATGAATTATAGAAAATGGTATCCCGTGGATGGCAGCAAAGAAGTGGTTGAAATCTCAGCCACACACAGGATGGAATGATCCGGAACACAACAATATCGGGAACAGCAATTACGAATATCCCGAGTACTACACAAAATCATTCCATGCCTACGCGGAGGGAAATTTAAGCTATGATGCTGCATTTGAACAAGAACTGGCAAGTAGAGCCATAGGCGCAAGGAATTTTCCTAAGTTTAAAGCGCGTGGCGAAGATGTGTTTCGCGGAGCGTTTGATAAGGCCCTTGTTGAGTTAGGAGCTTCGGTTGAAGCTGTAAATGGAGGCAATATTGTCATTGTGGATTTTGGGTGTGGTACTGGAACTAGCACAAGACGATTGGCAGAGCGATATCCAGAAGCAACATCACTCATTGGAATTGACCTTTCTCCTTACTTCATTGATGTTGGACAAACTTTATTGAAAATAGCACCAAATGCAATTAGCAAAGGCGACGATGAAGGATGGATCACAACAATTAACGCTGACCCACGGATTCAGCTTCAGCAAGGAAACATTGCAAATACAAATCTCCCATCAGAATCCTCATCCGTTGTCAATATTGGTTTGGTCCTTCATGAACTTCCTACAGAAATTGCAAAAGATGTAATCATTGAAGCCTACAGAATCCTACAGCCAAATGGCCAGCTTTGGATTTCAGAGATGGATTTCGAGTCACCTGCTTACAAGGCTCAACGAGAGAACGCTATGTTGTTTTCGTTGCTGAGAGCCACAGAACCTTACCTAGATGAATATGCTGATGGAATGCCGGATGTGAGAAATTTTATTGTAGATACCTTTCACGCTGATAATGGATTTGTCAAGATTGCAGCCGCTACTGGAAGGCACTATGCATTGATTGCTCAAAAGGGAAGTAGCGGCAGTAGTGGAGAAAATAATCCTCTAGAAGACAGGCGATTTCTTAAAAACGGGAGCTATGCAATAGAGGATACCCATTTAAAGCCATGGGAAAGTAAAGAAGAAGCTTAAAACACTGCTTATAATAATCATTTTGAACATTCCTGTTAGAAGATCCACGTATGTAGTGTGGGTTTTGTGACTTGCTCTGTTGCTAGGGATAGGCTTAGCATGATCCTTTATCACCAGTTAACCCAATAAGTAGCAATTTGCAAGTCACTTGCCAGTCCATCCTTTTTCTTTCAACAGTCCCCCAATATAACTCAAGCGTTTACCATTCACACCAAAGTCACTATCACCCACACGAGAAGCACTGCGGAATTCAAAGACATCCCCACTAGATTCAATCACCAAATCATCCACGAAGGGCTTCCCTCCATTAAACATTTTAGCAAAAGTCCCCTTACCCGAACTGCGATACTCCAATTGTAGAGCACCGGAATCTTTCCCTAGTGTATCACTGATTATGGTGTATCCACCACCATCTACCTTCCCGTCCTCCTGACCCTCTTGGGGGTAGGCATTGATGACATCACGAAGCTGTTTAGCGGCGTCGACTCCCGAGGGAGGCATCCACGTCTGCCTTAGACAATTCTTACTGTTAGGAGGACATTTATCGATGGCATTCGCTGGGAGAACGGTGGATGCAGTGAAGGCGAAGATAGATGCAAGTGATGTGGAGACGGCTTCGCGTCGATTCACTTCATTGGCCATTGATAGATTGGACGAGATCCTCAATGGTTGCTTGGTGTGGCTGGTGAAGCAATCGCCAGTGCTCAGAGAGGCTAATACAACGGAAACGATGATGGGCTTCATGGTAGTATCGCTCAACAAATGTATGATGTATGATGTGAGAGCGCGCGTCAGTGGAGAAATGTGCCGGGTTAATTATTTAGAGGGCTACAATGGGTGCCTTTATTTTGTAAGGAATTTTTCGGGAAAATAAACCGCTAATATCAAAAGAAACACTACTATCTTGACCGCCTCTTTTCAAAAACGAAGACAACAGCAACGACGACAACATCAACATACAGCACAACCTAGCACAACTCACTCTTCTGACTTCTGAACCCTGAACCACAGTAACAGAGCAATATTGTACCCAGGCACTCTAAAGCAATGTCGTTCTCATCAAGACGCAGAAATTACTTGCTGACACCGCATCGTAGGGATGGTCTGATTGAATGGTTAGTACATAATTCCAATGTTCCCCGTCAACGAATCTGCCATCAAAATTACATGCATCTTTTCTCAAACATAATGATATTCATATACAATATTGCACAGGATGAAGAGCATGCTCATGCACAGCTTCGTACTCGACGCCCTGGACACCACTGGCGGAGATACATTCTCACACTTTGAAATGCTAATCGACGAACACCGAAGAATGACGGACGAACTCCAGAACGAAAGCACCGGTATGCACAACTTACACCCATCCAATGTGATTGTACAGTCGAGACTGAAGCAACTGGTACCTCAAGTGGGGACATTCTACACCCGGTTGCCTCTTCGCAAAGCGTTTGAAATGTACAATGCAAAGTACGGTGTGACGAAACGAAGGCACATATGCATATCGTTTAATGAAATCAGGCATATTCTCAACCTGGCTCAGGTCCTCGCCTTGATCCATCCCATTCCTGGTCAGATTCCACTGGAGAAACCTCCCCTATATCGTCCCTCCTCGGCAATATCGGAGGGGGGGAAATCGGATGTGAGCGTGGAAACGATCGGAGAGTCTTCCATTGTACAATCGTCGAGACAGCAAGATGACAATAACATCCCCGATACTCCACGAGACTTATGGTCAGGAGATGATAGCATTGCCACACCAGACCCCATCAGTATGCGCAAGCTTATGGGGAGAAACGATCGTTCCGATTCCATCATTGAAGAAAATCTCCCTCCCGCATCGCACCCCTTTCCTGGTCCTAAACTACTCTGCTTCGATGGTGATCAGACTCTGTATTCAGATGGTGCCAACTTTGACAAGAATCAAAAATTGGCCAAATACCTCTATTTATTACTGAAGCACGGAGTTACCATTGCGGTCGTGACTGCTGCGGGATATGAATATCAAACAATGAAGTATGAATTGAGGCTTAGCGGGTTGTTGACCTATTTCAAAGAACGGGGATTGGAAGTGGATGACTTGGAGAGGTTTTACATCTTTGGTGGAGAATGCAACTATTTGTTGAGGGTAAGAGGTTATGTGTGGCAAACTCAATGCATGTATTTATTTATCTGTTTTTTTAACCCGATAACTCGTACATTTGCCAAAACAAAGCTGGGAAAAGATTACAAACTTCACGCAGTGAGAGAAGATGGTCCAGGAGGGTGGATGGTCAGCACCAAATACTTTGCCGAGGCACCAGGGAATTGGCCAGAAGATGAAATCACAAATGTTCTTGACCGGGCAGAGGCATCCTTCCAATCGTCGTTGGAGGAACAGAATATGAGAGCTCGAATCATTCGTAAAAAACGAAGCGTGGGCCTTATTCCTAAAGAAGATGTCAAGATTCCACGTGAGGCACTGGATGAAGCTGTATTGAGGATACAGACCGAATTAGATGCTGCGAAAGTCAGGCTACCTTTCTGTGCGTTTAATGGAGGTCGTGATGCATGGGTAGATGTTGGTAACAAACGAGTTGGAGTGCAAGTATTGCAATCTTATCTCGGCATACCTCCAGAGGAGACATTACACATAGGTAAGTGATGAAGTCGGCTTATTCATGATAGCCGCAACAAGAAAACTGAAAACTGACTCTTACTATTCCCTGATAGGTGATCAATTCCTCAACACTGGCAACGATTTTGCCGCAAGGAGTATCTGCCCATGCGTATGGATCACTTCACCTGAGGAGACAACTTATATTCTGAAATCTATTCTGAGATTCACAGGAATTCCGTACATCAATGTAATTTCCCCTGTCAACTCTTCTAACGATGAACTAGCTAAGGATGGGTTTGACAGAAAGCCGTCTGTAGACTTCAATGAGGTGGAACGTAGGCTTAGTGGTGTGAAAATGGATGTTTACACGGGAGAAATGAAAATGTGATTTGTATGTGATGAATACTGAATGTTAAAAGGTGTTAAAAACGTGCTCTGGTGTTTATTTAATGTTACTTATCTCTTCATAATTGAAGGTTGGTCTATGCGCTGGCAATACCATATACTGTTGGACCAATTATACTAGCACTTTTCATTGTAATGTAGGTCTGATCAACCCCACTCCGAAATCCAAAGTTTTGTATCAATGATCCAGTTCTCCTATTCAAGTGACATCCATCAGCAACTAATGTTTGCACAGGACTCAGTATCTGCTGTTCTAGCGCCAATCCAGAATCAGTCTCCGACAGCACATGCTCCCAAAAGACAAATTTGCCCGTGTTGGCTTTAAGTATTCTATGTATCTCAGACAATGTGCGTTCGGGATCTGAAACAGAACAAAGTGTAAGGGTCGAGATTACTGCATCGACTGAATGATCCGCAAATGGTAACGCTTCTGCTACTCCGTGCTCAATCCTTAGTGATACTGATTTATTGGAGCTCAATAATCCCGATTTCTTTGCATTCTCTACAGCATATTGTTTCATTGAATCGTTTGGATCTAGCCCTATTATGTCTAAGCCATTCAAACTGCTTGTTTGAAGTAAATTTGCGTAGAAAGGGGCATTCGGAAATGTACCCATGCCAACTTCTACAACCACTGGAATTTCGTTAGATTTGTTTGATGATAATGAATCGAACAAGGATTGAAAAAGCTGAGTTTTGTAGGGACGTGCTTCCTCTTCATAATCATCCATCGTACTGTAAAGGCCATGAATACAAACAACACAATGAGAAATGTTGTAACCTGGACATGTCACAATCACTGAATTGCATATCTAGAGTTGTTACTTCGAAGCACTCACGTGGCCATACTTCTTGAAAATAATGAATCCATAATTTTATTTCTATCATCATCATATCTGTCAGATTCAGATGTAGGTTGCGTCAAATCGACTAAGGCACTGGCTGACAATACACCACCTAACTGACCTGCCGTGAAAAGAGCTTGAGAGATGAGTTGACGTCGATCCAGAGAACTGCAAGCATCAGCATCAGCATCAGTAATAGGGGGTGCCCATTATTGAAACGCCTCGGTGGCTGTTATTAACAACACCGTGATCAGCGAACAGTATGTTCGCCCGAGCATTTTAGATCTGTTGTTTGCTGTTGTACGATCTTGCCTGATAGAAAGCTAGGATGGGTCACAAAGGTATTCTGAGAATGATTCACGTTGATTGCAATTGAGAACGTACATATTACCTCTAAGTATCGAAGTCGGTAACAAGATGAATAACTCAACTCATAACTCCTATGGATTCTTGGCAGGTCTAGGCAGGTCTTATGGCTACTGCTTGGATTGGGAACGAGACAAATCTGTAAATCTTCTTAAGAATATTTCAATATTAATTGAATTCTTACTTCTGACTTAGTGCAGTAGCATCTACTTGTTAGATCATAACTTTGCCATCTGGACAAACTCGCGCTCAAAAGGCCAGGACTCAAGACATGAATCAAATACTCTCTCAGGCTCATTTCATTCAAAACCAAGACATCTCTTGTCCATCAGCCAAAATAATCCCTCAACAAAATCCTAGGTTATATTTATAGTGAAAGATTATCAACTACAACTACAGTTTACTACAGTGCAAGAACTCAGTAGCACTGTTACTACTTACTACTCGAGCAACATCTAGCATCTTGGGTGAAGGTACGATGAAAATCAAATGTTATGCATGCTTCATAAAATATTATTTAGCAATCGAGCAATCTTGCACGCACTTATTTCTCAGAAAGCGTCTACTAGTATGAAACTTACCATCACGTACACCATCGTCGCAGCAGCTTTCTCTGCTACCTCTGCAAACAACAATCTAATAGCGTGTCGACAGAGATGTGCTTCTGGAGGAAGAACCCGTGGGGATGTCCTCAGATGCGCTATTGATAATTGTCCGCCAAATTCTGGTGGTTCTGAAAACAAATCCAAGTTACGCGGTTCGTTCAAATCCAACCAGGCTGAGTCACACTCTGAGACATTCGACCAGCCATCCTACAAATCTGCTGCGAAGGAGAAATCCCTCCTCGAGAATGCTGACCCATACACTTTCTGTACTTCCCAATGCTATCAGGCCTACGGTCGTTATGCAGCCCGCGATGCATCCTATAAAACTTCGTACTTGAGCTGTCTAAACCTGTGCTCAGATCCTTATGGCGTATCGGGTAATGATGATTACTTTTATGACGATGATTATTATTATTCTAGTAGCAGTTCATAAGTCCCCATAGTAAGATGATATTCTCTTGGCCATAACCACACTGCGTTGAATATCATATCTATTCAGACTTATTGTTGAGAAACATGTGAATATGTCCCATTAACTTAAAACAAATTTAGCTGTCTTGTTTAGGAAATGCAGCGCGAATTATGATCTTTATGCATGGTCCTCTGTCAATTCTCGTATGGAAACTCAACTAGTTGATTTTCTCCGTCGCTCTAGTAATATAGGATTCAATTATTTGCGTGTAATCGAAATGAGACAAATTTGTATGAGTTCATTAAATCAACTGACGAATTTCAATTGATTGCAGCTACTTGTCAGCTCACTAATTTTGTCATCTGACGTTTGACCAAACTCACGTACTTCTCAAAAGGCCAGAGACTCCAGACATGATGCTAATATCAATTTCATTCAAAACCAAGACATCTCTTGCCCATAATCAAACAATTCCTCACTAAATCTCGAAGGTAGTGAAAGACGAGTAAATACAGTATCGAACTCAATATCATCGTTATTACTCGAGCAACATCTAGCATCTTGATCTTGTGTGAAATACAGCATAGACACTAGACACGCTACGAGCAAAGCTAAACTTCTTCGTTGACCTGCTTCATAAAATATTTAGCAATCGAGCAATCTTCCACGCACTTTTTATTCAGAAAGAATCTACCGATATAAAAAGCTTACCATAACTCTCACCCTTGTCGCTGCAGTTTTCTCTGCTACAGATTGCCAACAGAGATGTGTTTCTAAAGGAGGACGAATCAGATGCTTGACTGATTGTTCGCCAAATTCTGGTGGTTCTGAAAACAAATCCAAGTTACGTTGATCGTTTAAGTCCAACGAGACCGAGCTGCACTCTGAGACATTTGACCAGTCATCCTATTCTGCTGCGTCGTGCATGCTGACCCATACTCTTTCTGTAAATTGGAATGCTATCAGGCCTACGGTCGTTATGGATACTCTAGATATGATGACTGTCTAAACCAATGTCCAGGTACGCGTATTGGGTAATGTAATGATGATTACGATACGATGATTGTGTGAGATTGTGTGATGAAAGGTGAGAGGGAGATGTTTTAGATGGATGGGTCTATTAAAATAGCGGTAAACATTATCTGGCGCGTAATCACAAATGGCAAGCTGCGCAGTTCTATGCCCCCAAAACATTACATTCATATCGACATCTCCTGCCGAATCATCCTATCCTATCCTATGCCCAAGCCGTCGTGACCTGTCGTGAACCTCGTCCTGAAACGGTTCTGAACTCGTCCTTGTAGGTCCAAACAATCAAGTACAAAGCACTGACAGATGACATTTGATCAAATTCAGAACATGACAATTGGTTCGATGATGACATGGGGGTGAGATATGGGGATGTCAAGATTTTCTCCTCGCCTGACTATGATTTGTGTATCCTTCATGCCTCTTCGTGCTCAGTGCTCATTGATATTTCTTTTCCACTTTCTTTAAAAACAGTCATATGATATGGATCTTCTTCCCCATACCTATTTTATGCCTCGTGCTGCTAGCCATACCGTTTTCAAAGATAGAAAAGCAATGCACTAATGTCGTGGGGGGTATATTCTTCACTCGTGTGTCGGTTGGGTTTGTGTACATTCGATTAGTTTGGGTATTTCTAGGATTCAGCTGTTTGATCTTTTGGATCGCATGTAGAACTCTTCAGATGGGGTTTGGGTCGGCCCGTGTACCTTGTAGTGGGTGAGTCAAAGTCACAAGTGATGCATTGTTTGGATTGACCACTGTGAATTTTTGCAGCTAACTGCTCAGATGTTAAACAAATTCGGTCAAGATCTTCTTGCCCATTTCATACGGGGGAAACAATGTGGTATCGCAAAGCTGCAAGGTATCGAGCAGAGCGAAACTTTTGGCTAAGTTTATTTACATTGGTTCTTTGGCTTTTAGTCTACAAAATTTACATGCTGAAAGAGGCAATTGTTGGCTTGAAAGCAAAGTTGGCTACAAAAAGCAGTAAAGAGCAGGAGAAACCCAACCTAGAGAAGAAGAAAGACTAGCTTCGAAACCAAATTCGATCACATAGGTGAAATTGTTGGCATAGATCCTGTTTCAAAATGAAAGGAGATAATAGACAAAAGTCCATCATAATTCATCTACATGTTGGCCACCACATCCAAAGGTGCTTCGAGGTCTTTTGTTTATTGGTGTATTTGCTTCAATAACCAATGCTTTATTTTCTTAGGCATAATATGAATTGCATGTGAAGTGAATAAATTGCGATGTGTCCACGGTTGACAGATGACATGATAAGATTGTAACTTAAATTTCAATACGGCTCTTTAAAGTACACATTACAATGAGAGCTTCCTAAAAATCCTAAACAATGATGTTTTACTTGTAACCGTAGAATAACATACATAACAAATACCGCTTGAAGTGAAAATGAAACTGTTTAGTCGCATATTGCAACAAGTAATTATTCGTCGCGGCCCTCCCAAGTGGCATCCAAGTTGCTGCTGCGTCTACCTGATTCGGCAGGTCTGTCAAACAATGAAATGCTAATCGAATTATCTAATTCACTCTCAATGTCTCGAAAACTAATCCTTGTGTGAGCAGTGCGATTTGCATAAGTCGCAACACTAGTGAATGAGCTGCCGGTAGCATCAGTCGTTCTGCGACTTTTGTGCCTCTTTTCCCATCGGAAGCCCCTAGCCTGCACCTTATGTTCAAGTCCTTTTAAGCTAAGTTCGGTGGCAGGAGTGCTTCGAAAATTAGTCGCTGGAGCGACAATTTCTTTGTAACAATCCATCGTATCGGAATTATCGAGCACGGCTTTTGTGACAAAACATTCAGAGGCCTTTGCTACTGATTGCACTCTAGCAGCAATATTTGTTGTTTGTCCGAAGTAATCATTGATACCGTTCAATGGTACGATTGTTGCTTTTCCGCAATGAACACCAACTCTAATTTCCAGACATTGATCATTATCAGGACGACGACCAATTGTAGGTAAGAGTTCCATTGCTTCTGAAACTGCTTCGAGGGCAGCTCTGCCTGTAATAAACGATGCCATGACAGCGTCTCCAATTGTCTTCACTACACGTCCACCTCTTTTAATGAATGAGGCAAACAGAACTTGAAAGTGTTTCCTTACTAACCGAAACGCTTCTCCATCTCCCAGATTAGTATATAATCTCGTTGAGTCAACTATGTCCGTGAACACTAACACGACATTTGAAACGCTGAAGAAGATGTCTCTCGGCACTCCAACAATCTGCTGCTCCCGAAACAAGGCATTGAAAAGTGGATGGTGCATGACTTTCGCAGCAGTAGTGAAAACCTCACGTTCATCTTGAGGCAGGTACATAAGTGTTTTGTTGTCTTTATCCTCTTGAATCCACAATACAAAGAAACTATTTGTGTCTGGTATAATATCAAAGCGAATTCTCCCATGAGGGACTCTCAATTCTACCTTCTCGGTTTCGTTCGATGAATGCTTCACGGTTAAATCAGAAACGTTTATGCGCAAATTTGTATGATTCTCGTTTTCTTTGCTATTTCTCTCCACTATCAAATAATTATCAGTTTTGGCTACGGGGCAATGCATTCTATACCGGCCTTTGTCGAGCATGGGAGCAATTTGGTCTTCCCCAGTCCCCACAGAATATGAGAATCCAGATCCCGTTGCGGTTGCAGGAACGGCAGCAAATGCTCGTGTTTGTGCTAAAGACTCTGCCGAAGGAGTGCACGCATAATTTTCCGCGAGGATGTACAGCACGTCTGAATTCAGCAAGAACAAAACTTTGACCTTTTCCAGGTCATCAATCACATTAGGTGCATTGCATCCAGCACATGCCGCCCTGTTGGGAACTCTGCCCAACATGTCTGTGTCCATCACAGCTGAGCCACATTGTACACATTCTGGAGCAAATCGCATTGCCATCAGCCCAACAGAAGTTGCATAGAACAATTCAGCCAACACTTCATCTTCATCAAAGCCACCCTCCCTAGCTAATACTGCAGGTTGAATTGGATTAATTGACTTGATTGCAACAAGTTTAGACATGAACGCATTTGCATCTTCAGGCCCTTTGGCAATGGTAGTATTCGGGTCCTCAAGTTCACAAAAACCCACAGGCTTAGCATTAGATAAGAGGGACCGAAAGTAATCCCAAAACTTGTTATTGAAAGGAAATCTCAGGTTAGCCAATGAATCGGACCTATCAGGAAGAAAGGAATCAGAAATTGCGGACGATTCGATGCTATCTCCCCGTTTGAGTGTTTCTGGGTCGATATCAATAGTTTTAGGAAAATCTTCGGAGGCATCCAACGGTTCATGAGTCGACCAGTGCCCCTCCTCACTTTCATCCATGTGTATCATTCCCGGTATCATATTACCGACTTTCCACATCTCTTCTTCGGTCTCTCGATCCATCTCTCTCAACATGTTGACGTATCTATCAAATTCTCCTAAATCGGCAGTGTGACTCTCTCTCCCCCTCACGGGCATTGTCCCGTTTCCATAATTCTTCGATATATCCACACCGTTCATGGTGGATGAGAAGGAATCCCGCAGATCCAAACTAGATCGTTTGCGTGCTAAAGGTCCAGCTCGTTTTGTGGATGATCTTCGTCGGTTGGGATTGCATCCGTTGTTGACGCGTGTCGGTGGAGCTGTGATTGGAACTTCATGTTCGTTGTGATGATTGCAGGCATCATTATTGTCGCTTTGTTCCGAGATTATGCTGCTCATGTTGCTCGTGTAACAGACAACTTCCTGTGTTTAATATATTTGTTGAAAGCTGTGAATGATGCTTGCGGTTTCGCTGTAACGAATAATAAACCGGCTGCCCAATCGAAGTCCGGGTTTTTGCTTGCCTTTTATTGCTGGCTGGCTGTTGCTGTGTTGCTGTGGCCATTGGCCATGATAGGCCATGATCTTGGGAGCGAGAGGAAGTGTAAACGGTACATATGCACGATTACGTCACCGTAGGTCACCAACTTCCCCTTTTAGTCGTACACATATTGGGTTATCCCCAGGCCGATGTACGAAAATTCGACGAC
>JALLPH010000438.1:0-33091 GCA_036939855.1 Cyclotella choctawhatcheeana
CCCAGCGCGTCGCCTTCAGCATCCCCGTCGGCGTCTCCCAGCGCATCCCCGTCGGCGTCTCCTGTTCAGTTGGCTCCCCCTACTTCCTCATCTCCTGCAGTAACTCCTTTATGTGCAATTCAGATGGACTCAACACTTAAATGGAACACTACCTGTGGAGCGTATGCCACATATGATGAACTTGTTGCAGCTGCAAAAATCATTGAACAGTCTGTAATCGACATGATTAATCTCCCAGGAGATAACACCCTCAATTTGGTCCATGTTTACAAACTTTGTAATACCACCATTGATCATGGTGGTACACCGGTCATTAAAAAATCCAGACGATTGCAGGTGGCTGTTGTAACTACAGATATCAATATGTACCAAATTGTATCAAAACAATGCAATACTGATTCCAGCCAGGAAATGTTTGACGATGCTAACAATGCACTTAAGGAGATTGTTGATAACGGAAGTCTTACAAAGAGTATTCAATCCAATTCACAAGGTGTGATTAAGGCTATGATTAACCCCAACAGCGAAGCTGTTGATTCTGTCTTTGTCACCATGACTGCATCCCCAACTGTCACCCCTGGTTCTCCATCATCCAGTCCCAGTAGCCACCCTTCCAGAACTCCTATTACTCTTCCACCCATCACTGACTCCCCTGTTGTATTGGCTCCTCCTACTGCATCTCCAGTGAGTTTGTAATGTCTTCGTTGATTAAAAATATCTTTTTCAACCATTCCAAAATGATATGCATTGCTACTTTTATAGACCCGATGTGATTTTTTGGGAGATTCATGCACAGTAATTCCAGGTGATCCAGAAGGCACCTGCTGCTATGGTTTTACATGTGATCCGGATGTAACTGGTACCTTTGTTTGTATGGATCCCGATGATTTTGACACAGACTCACCTACTCGCAAGCCAACTAGCAGGCCAACTAGCAGGCCTACTGCTGCGAAATCAAGCAAGAAATCTGCCAAGTCCGCTAAGTCTGCTAAGTCGTCTGTGCCAACAGCACCTCCTCTTACGTCAAAATCTGAGAAGTCGGCAAAACCTCCTATCACGCCTAGGCCCACCGCAGCAAAAGCACCAAAGCCACCAAAGCCACCAAAAGAACCAAAAGAACCAAAAGAACCCAAAGAACCCAAAGAACCTAAAGAACCCAAAAGAATCTAAAGGTGGAAAGCTCTATAATGTGTTGAACAGTGGTAGTATACCGCATTAGGTTAGGCTGTAGTGTTTGTCTTTTTAATTAAAAGATTTCGTGTACAAGTGAAAGTTTATAAATTTATTTGTGTAACACAAAAAATGAAGATTTGATAGATTCGATGGCCTTACTGTAACTTTTATTACACTTTATCAAATCTACTTTGTATTGATCATCGCCCAAACAACCACAAATAAATTTATAACAACTTGCATTCTTATTAAATCATCTTTCAACATTTTTAGCAAACTGCATATGAGAACTACCCTCCATATGGGAAGACCCATTCAAACCCCAATAAACCAAGAATGAAATCGGTTCCATCTTTAACACATGCGTTAAAAGAAAAGACAACATTCAGCTGTTTGGTTCTTTCTCGCAGATTATTTTTAGACTTCCTTTAAATCGACTACAATATCATGTATTTATCAGTGTCATGGGCCTTTTCTCAGAAAATATTGAAAAATATCATGTCACTGTGACATATTGACATTTCATGACATGTTGTACAACAGGTGACACTTAGGCATGATGCATGATTGATTTGGATATAAATACACCACATACAAAATTTCATAATCGGTGTGTCTTCAGCTTCAGCCTTTGTTGTGAATTTACTATTTTTTGAGTCAGTTCAACTTGGGCTCGTTGTTGGGTTTGGCGTCAAATAAAAAGAAACCACTTTCCTTTGAATGATAGATTTTTGTGTTCTTGTACTTATTCTGAATTCTTACATTGCTGATACTCAGATATCCCAGTATCTACTTGAAATTCTGCTGACCATTAGGATCTGTCCTGACTCCAACTGATGTAGAAATATTCAATAAGAAAAAGGGGGTTGAACTGTATAGCAGCAATAGTAATTTGGTTTACAATGAAGGGTGGTTTAGTTTTTGATGAGGAGGACAATTGGCCTTTCTTTGTGTGGTTTGCTTGTATTAAAGGCTTGACACAGCTTGACACCCTAGGATGTCATACCTTTCTCAGCATTCTCCTCAGAGTTCACGGCCAAAATTGATTACCACTTGAAGTAATCTATTGGATTACACTCTGCATTTGCAGATTTTCATACATAACATTCCTTTTGTAATCTTTCCCATGAGCCGATGCGCAGGAAACCTGCCAGCCACTAGATAAAGGTACTAGCACTGCTTTTTGTTGCACCTGCCATTCAAACTTCTAATAAACAAGTGCCCCTCAACCTTCTGATTAAGTTGTCACGTCAATGTCAACATGGACAGACCTCACAATAAGTTGAGCCACCTCTCTTTACTCACGACTCGTCACTGGTCATTCGCCCAAGTGAGAATCGTAGAAATTTATTAAGGTGAAACTACTCATATATGCTTAGAGTGAGGAGGTACTACTTGCGAATGGCTAGACTGACTCTAACTTGAAAGTAAAAATTTTCTTTAGTTGTGGCGCAACAGATCATGATGTCTGTACCTGGCGTGGCCTCCTATAAGCCAACTCCATGGCGGCTGTGATGATGATGAGCTGTGATGTGGTAAAGCCAATCTGATCTTTTAGGCGATAAAAATTTGACGGACTATGTGTTTTTACTTTTTTTCACAAAACTGACTATGGACAATTACAGATAAAAATTCAATGACCATCTCTAACCACTTACCAAGCACCAATCATCAAGAACGTACACTATGTCATTGCCCCTAATAGTTTAATAGCAGCAACAATTAGATCAATATGGTCCGTTGATGAGGGGATGCTTTGTTTAAGTTGTGAGGAATATATGGAGCAGAAGTCAATGATTGGACTTCAATTTTCCTGTTCAATGTGGATCAGTTTATAGCAGCTACCTTCCGATTTGGTATGCTGCAAAAAGAGCGTTGATGTTGAGTTGAGCTCAACAAGGGAATCAAAATCATTGGGACTGGGATACTCCTGTCAAGGTCAGATGACAATGAAACAGAGCTGCCATTTAGCTTTCCACACTATTTTTGGGTTTATCTAATTCCTAATTCCTATTTTAAATATTAAATAAAGTAGTTAGCTCTACTACAAAAAGTACAGAGCCAAGTGGTCTTTCACGAAGACAAAAGACCATGGCTGGATATATACAAAAGATTTACCTCAAATGCGATAGTGATAACTAGCCTCAACTACTAAGGAGAGTATTAGTATTAGCTTTTGCTTGATTTGAATTCCACTGAGAGATTTCAAACTTGCAAGGAAATTGATTCAGTGACAGTTTGAAACAGCTTTGCATAACCCTAAAAGAACAGAATGGTAACACACACAAGTGAACCAGACTACAACATCATCCTCATTAAATGTATATTGTATTGCAGTTATGCAGGTACCCCTGCTGTCAAATTAGTATTCATTTGTTCTTCCAGTCCAGTTTGTTATGTCCCTTTCCCTCTTTATCTTTAACTTATCAGATGTATTGTGATTTTAGCGATATCTCCCCCCTCTATTCCGACTGATTATTGTGTGTGCTGCTGTAGACCTACTCTCTTGCCCCTAAACTTCTGACCGGTTCTCAGCTCAGTGTTGTGCTTAGCCTCTTGCGTCTTTCGTGGATTTACCAAAGATGATGATATGATGGTGCAATGGACATCGCCTACAGATCAAAGAGACATTCGTGATGGTGTTGATAGGGTTAGGGGGTGATTGGGCAGCTATATGGAGCCCACCAAGGTGAAAGTAAAAACAATGAGAAAAGAGCATGGGGAATTGATGATTACTAATAACTTGAAAGGTAACACTGGCTAAATGACTATTCAAAGTAAAACTTTTTTGTTTCCCTCGACACCATTTCTCCAAAGAGCAATCAATTGTGGGTGCCAAAACCATACAATGCTTGGGTTTGAATTATTAATAATCAGACACACCAAGGCAGTGTCTCCTCCTCCCACAGCTATTAGCTCTGAGCTCTGAGATGTTCTTTTCATTTACATGAAACATACTATTCCTACTTAGACCAAAATAAAATTGCCCCTCAATTTTCCTACGTAATGTATTTTATTCCCTCGTATACTTCCATTCAACAGCTAAAAACTGCGTTATTTTGGCTTGGACAATGTTTTTTATATTGATTCCTACTCAGACCAAAAAAAATTGTCACTCAAATTTTTGTTGTAAAAAGTTTTTATTTCACCCTTGAAAACAGAAGTAAAGAGGTACTTTTTTGACCTACCAGGTGTCATCGATGAGAAGCCTAAATCAAACTCTCTCAAAAGTATCCTTGACATAAAGAGAAAAATAACTAACATCTAGAATAAACAAAGGTTATAAACTTGTGATCAATTTTCACCTCACTCAAGCCTCACTTTCACATTCTGCCGAACCGAGCGAAAGCAACCATGCTCCGTTCCGGAATGGAGCCTCCTGTTACTTATTTCTTGCTTTTGCAACATCTAATAATTCGTAAGAACTCAACGCGAACACTCTAACTCCGGCCTCCGTGCATGGCCGTATTGTTCTCTTCTGATCACAATTATCACGTCAACATAACAGGAGGCATCAGCTCCGTCGACGACGATGTCCGACGACGATGAACACTGATAGAATTAGTGATTGCAAATTTAGGTGGGAGGAAATCAGGCAATAAATTTAGGCTTTAAATTTAGCTAACTTAATAAAGATAGGTCTAAACATCTGAACTTATTCAGCACTGCTGATAGCGTAGAGGTAAGGGGATATCTATGTCTAGATAGCATCTCTACGATATTTAGACGTACTATGGGGTAACTAGAGTGGATATGTACTCCTACCCCCAAACTTTGGGGAGACACACGCTTAAAGATAGGGTAAAGTTTGGCCAAAGTTTAAACACCAAAGTTAACCAAAGGGTAAAGTTGCAATCACTACATAGAATGACTATGTTTCGTACAACAATCGAGCAAATCAAAGGATACATTCAACAATCAACCATCAGCAAGTGGAATGATGGGAAAGTGAATAATTGTTTTTGTTGAATTTGTGCAGCGTAGGGTGCTGAACTATCTCCATCATTCTGCTTTTGTGCATATCGAAGCAACGTGTTTTGAATCCCCAAAAAGGTTGAATGTCAATTTTGCCGAATCAGCACCACGCAGCACGCCAATGCGTCCAAATATGTTATGGTGCCGTGTTTGTATGTATCAGTCTCATCTATGACAGCTATTGTCTGCTCCTAATTGATGGAAGGAGTACCCCGACCATGGATCAATTCCAAGAAGATAACTAGACCGAGTCTCAAAGAAGGCAGTGTCCAATGACTGCTTGTCCGCGTCGTCAATCAATTTGACAATAGTGTTGATGATACGCTGTCAAGAGCGGACAAGCAAAGGAGTGCCAATCATGGGTTCTTCTTGTGTTATCAATGGCATGTCATTGGAAGGAGGATGGATTGCCATTGTTGTTTGTTGAGACAAGTACGAATTTTAGGTGGTAAACGGACATCTTTTTTTGGAACAGAAAGGTTTTTGCTTAATCTCTCACCTTATGTTTATGTGGCGAGAACGTGCATAGGGATAAAGTACAAAAATTATTGGCGATCATATCTTAGTTACTAGGTTAATTTTGAAACTGTTGTGATCACTGAGAAGCCTAACTCCAGCTCTCCCTTGCTCACACTTCTCACTCAAACTCTCCCAATGATATTCTTTGGCGTGTTTGTTCACTGCACTCAGCAGTCTCTAGTAATAATCCTCATTCCTCGTCGTTAGTCTCTAGTACTAGTAGTTGAAGTTTGTATAAAATGAATCCTTCAAAATTGTATTTTTGAAAACAACCACATGCACATATTGCCAACATAGTCCACCAAGGTGCAGCACATTGTCATTTGATGGATGGCATGTGAACTCCAATGAATGTTGTTGGTTTGTTTGTCGTTGTGGCCTGTTGTGGCGGGGACGGGATCAAGATTTGATATCTTACCTGTAATTGCAATGAAATCAATCAAAGAAATAATGATGAAATTTATTTCCCGACAGGTAAATGTAATTACCTTTGTGACGTACTACAAGCAGGCAAGCAGCTGAAGGAATCTCTCGCTCAACTCAACACCATCAACCATCAACTGCACCATGATGTTCAACTGAAGAGTTATCTAATCGCCTGCATACACATCATCATTATCATCAATATTCATTCACAGACTAACAAATCAAACCATGAAGATCAGCGCATCAATTCTCCTGACTGTCTTGTCCACAATGGGCACCTCAGAGGCCTTCGTCTCCCCGTCAAGGTGCACTGCCAATCACAGCGGTTCATGTCAAAACCAGCATTCACCATCGTCCACAACGGCCATGTTCGACCATCGCATCAACGCCGGCCTCCCCACGTTCACACCCACCTCCCGCTCCCGCGCCGTGGACGAATACACCAACTCGGACGCCACGCCCAAAAACCAATTCCCCTACGTCTGCCAAGCCGCCGCCTCCTCCGAACTCTCCCGCGACCCCTCGGCCTTTCCCAAAAACCTGCCCCTCCAAACCATCCAGGGCCAAAACGCTCGTCTCACTTACAAACTCCCCCCCGGTTCGTCCAAGGTGCAGATGCTCGTCACCTCCCACGGCCGACCGGTCACGGCTCGCGTGGAGTTATGGTGCGGCCCCATCCGTCGCACGCACTTTGCCGACATCAACCTCATGAACGGGAGCGAAACGCCCTTCAGGGCCACGCTGACCTTTAAAAACACCGACAGCGCCGGTCCGCAGACGCTGCAGATCAACACCAAGGACGATTCGGCCTTCCCGGCCTACGTGGGCGTGGACGTGCTGACGCCGGAGCGATGCGTGGAACGTCAGGCCGTGTACGACGCCATTTGGAAGTCGTCCACCAAGATCTACTCGCAGGGCAACAAAACCATTCGGTCCGTGCCCATTGCCGACAACGTCAAGTCCGTGCAGCTGCTCGTGTGGGCCAAGGACGTGGGCAAGAAGTCCTTCAAGGTCAATGTGGAGATGCTGCAGGGGCCCAATTCCAAGAGGCAGTATTACGAACTGCAGTGCGGCGGGGGGTCGCAGCCGTATCATGCCGTGTTTGAGACGCCGGGGAGCGGATGGACCTTTCGGTTGACCAATACCAAGACCATTCATGATGGGTCGCATGAGTTTGTGTTGGTGCCGTATGAGGTGGAGGGCGATACTAATAGTAGCGATGATTATGATGGTGGCGTGGCACCGTTTCATGGCGGGCAGTCTCCCCATTCGACGCACGGTGGGAATTACGGTACGAGTTTGGGACCTCATGGCGGTAGAGACTTTAGGAATTCAGCGTACGGGGCGGGTAATTCCGGTGAGATTGGTCGGTGGTAGAGTGGTAGAGAAAGAGTTTTGGTTTTTGTGGTGATTATTGATTAGTGATTAGTGATTGGGGGAAAGAGATTGACAAAGATTCAATCAACATTATTATTTAAGTACGGGGAGAGAGTCTTGAGTCTTTGACAATCAGCAATTGTTTGGAAATTACTTTAGTTATTACACACAAATGGGGGAAAATGAGACTGCACACAATGACAGTGACAAAATATATTAGATGTCTGCGTGAGAAACAAAACCTGACATTCAGGTGCTACAATATACATCATGTGCTACCAATGCAGTGAGAAGAGATGATGATAAATGATAATTTCACCATCATTTCTCTCTTTTGAATGCAATTAATGTGATAAGACAAATATTATGCTCATATGAATTGCGTGTACCAGTTTATCTTTGTCAGTGAACCGTCAATGAATGAAATGAAATTGTACACTTATTTACATCTTAACTAAGTCTTCTCGATAGAGGAGAGCATGCTTATCTTACTGAATTCGAGATTCCATGTACAACATTAGAAATATGAAGGCAGTATTGAGTTGTTTAAAAAGTTTGAGACAAGAGACAGCAAGATACAAAACACATTTGATGCTTGTATCGATACAAATACGTCTGCATTACTTATGATATGAATGAGTTATTCTATATTGTGACATAACGGCAGCATCCCCCCGAAGCTCATTCCAGTTGATTCTGACTGAAAAATAATGCTACGCCGTGGATTTGTAGACGAGATTAGTTCGTACTTAGATCAGGTATTATGCTGGAGGCAGATTTATTTGTCTAGTATATCACAACTCTTCTTTGTCGCCAATCGTATTTCCTGCATCCCCATCATTACTCTTGGGACCCACATCCACCCACCACTGATACAAATCCAAAGCACTCTTGGCCTGAAACCTCGTAGGACTCAAATGAGGTCCAATTGCACTATTCTCACATTGCACTGCACCCTGAGAATACTCGTCAAGCTTTCCCACCAATTTGCATTCACCAACATCCATGACTGGTTCCGGTGTACCCTCGGGATTGTCACGTGAGTACCACTCAGGATCGTTTATTGGTCGATAGTGTGTAAATAGATTAATGTATCTGCCGGATTGAAGGGGGGTGTTGCGTCCATGAAGTGCTTTAGCGGATTCGTAGTAGACCTTGAGTAAAAGAGGATATGAAATAATAACTATATAAAAATGTATGCCTTTCAAACTCCTCAGCATTGAAAATGCAGGGTACTTACAATATCACCTGGTTTCATCACGACTTCGTGAAGTCTGTTTGCATGGTCATTGACCTGTATTGGTATTATTTTTAAAGAGAACATAATATGTTATTACACAGACCATCAATACACAATGCACAACATGTACACTGTAACATTCTGTTGAAAACTCACCTCAACAGTCCAAGGCCTGTCAACATCCTCCTGAGCAATATTCACAATTAAACTAGCCGCATGAGTACTCTCCCTATCCACATGGGTTAACAACCGTGCCCCCTTAGTATATTCTCGCATCCCGTACATATCCGTCGTTTCTAATTCAACACCGGTCCATGCCTCGACTAATTCCTTGAGACGACCCTGCCATCGTGACTTTAACTGCCAGGGGATTTGGATGAAGTTTACGTCGGCTTCCCAATAGTTGACAAATACACCCTGTAGTATTAATGTGTACGTGTATGTGAGAATGATGTGTAACAAATGGTCAATATCCACAATCGTTTGACAATAATGAATATGTAGACTTGTGTAACAATAAATAATAGACATGTATACCAAAATATATAAAACAGTAACACACACATCATATATCTCTCTCACCTTATGCTTACCCCACTCCTCATGAACCACATGAGGCCTCTCACGATTATTATAATAATAACTCCCAAGACTGGCATACAAATCATCCGGTAATCTCCCGATATCAAACCCCAAAGGAGAGAAGGTACGTTTCACCTTCGAATGTCTTGCCCATTCATTGATTAACGTACGTTTTACCTCCGCGGCGACATGTTCCTTGGGTAAGGACGGTTGCTTATGATTATTAATACCCACGACTCCGTGATTTTGTACGGTAAAGTTGTATAGGAGGGGATTGTTGAATGCATTGTCTTGATCCGGTAGGGTGTCGTATACTTCAAATTGGTGACCAATGTATGTTTTGATGAAGTTGGTGTGTTTTTCGCCTGTTTTGAGTATGGTGTTGTGTACCTTTTGATTATTGTTTTTGGTGTCGATCCAGTAGACTGATACGGGCTGGTGTTTGTTTGTTTTTGTTTTGGGTTTGTTTGAATCATTAGCATTATATTTTGTGTGACGTTTATGCATGATGTCGTTTGGTTCAACAGATGGTTTGAAATATTAAGTGAAAAAGAGCATGAAAAAAAGGGAGATGTCTTTAGTTGCTGCTTGGCGAATCAAACTGGTTCACTGGTTTGGAGCTAATTCAAAACGGAATACATTTCACACGTGGCAGCAGTCAGGGGGTGGTGCATCAACATCACTACGATGTCGACAGACACAAGCCAGCACAATCAACAACACAATGCACTTTTCAAGCATCTACATTAAAACAAAACTCTTCACATCATCATCATTCGACCATCTATCACACCGACTAAATAAACAACTTATTTAATATACAACAAACTCACATTCTCATGATAATTCACCATCCCATACTCCACCTTCCCGCACCCATCGCTAAACACAAAGTCCATAAACGTCATGTCATCCACTCTCCTCCCGTCTCCATCTTGATCCACGGTACCGTCCACCCAATAGCGATGGGGCAGCGGTCGTTTCACCACCGTGTCCAGTGTGCCCTTTTCCAAACAGACGGCGGCGCACTTTAATGTTTCACCATCTTCAAGGTTCAAGTGCCCAAACACGCCGTGCAAGGCGTCATCCTCCAATGCGTAGAATGCATGATTAAAAATACCATTGGGGATGCGTGGATCGGACAGTGCGTCGATGCAGCGAGAGGGGAAGGCGAGGACGTGAGTGGATAGGCGGGCGTTGGCGTCGTAGGGGAGAGAGGAGAGGGAGGAGATGGTGGGGATGACGCCGCCGCTGCTGTTGCTGCTTTCTTCGTCATTGGCGGATATGATGGGGAGGGTGCTCTTTAGGAGGAGGGCGGATAGGAGCCATCGTGATGAGGTTGTACTTGCCGATAGTGTCATGGCGTTCATTTGGTTTGTTTGGTTTTGTGTTGTTGGGATTTTGATCCTTGATTCTGGCGTTCGCGTTGATTTGCATTCTTATTTTTAGCAAATGAACTGAGCGAAATAGTGAAGACTTCTATGGGTAAATCGTCGTTTGTAACAGCTAATTCAAAAACGTACCCGCTATTTCTTAAAAGAGAGGGCTGGTTTGGATTTTTTGGGTCCCAACAACAAAAGAATCCCATTTTCAACATTCCATAAACTACGGTACTTACCTCTAACTAAAGCTCACCGCTTACCCCATCTTTGAATTATATTGTTGTGTTGGCATTAATATGCTGCCATCCTCTCCACGCCTTCTACATATTTGTTCAATTTCATCTCTCTTGGTATCATCCCAATTGTTGTTTCTTTGTTGATGCTTGTATGCCCTTTGTTGTTTGGACCAAGTCATCCGTCCGTTCACTTGTAGGGGGGGGGGGGGGGGGGGGGGGGAGGGGGGGGGGCAGTAATAGTTTTAACCAATACAACAGGGTAATAGCAACACCAAAGGAATCCATGATGGTATTCGGAATCAAGACCATTGGGACTCACGGTCGAGATCAGATGACTATGAAAAGGAGCTGCTGTTTGGCTTTCCAACACCGTTTTTTTTTCACTTTAACAGCTTTCCGGCTACCGGCTGCTATTAGCTTCTGGGGCGGCGGAAATTCATCATTACCTTAAATCACTTAAGATGTCATGTATTTTTACACATGGAAACACAAAGGTTGTCAATACAGTAAACAACTCCAAGAGAACACTGCAGTACTTTAACCCGCAGTTTGCACTCTTTTACCTACTTTTTAAAACAATATCTCTCACCTAGAGTTACTATTACTATTTTGTATGAGGGTTAAACTAGGTATTTAGATTTAGTCACAGCACAATATGCTACATGTGACTCTCATCAGTAACTTGAAAGTATACCCCAATCCAATCCAGACTAGCATTTCAGGAATTTGTATCCCAGGGGAGTACAAACAAAAATGTTTTCGTACTAAAATGACCACCATAAATCATGTGAAGAACTCATGACTAGCACTGTCACCTTTCCGCAGCGTGTACCAGCATATTTTTTCTGTCACATCTTCCCCGTATGCACAAACAACTTACAACAGCCCCTCTTTGGTCAACCAACAAACAATAATGCGAGCATCAATTGTCAATTGTCAATTGGCAGTTGGCGGTGTTCAATATGTTGCACATTATAGTATAGGCCCTGTTTGTTACTGATATCCAAAAACACATTTTCCTACCTAGATTTCTCCCCCTGTCTGCCGTCAGCTGCTGTGGTAGGATTTTCAACTAGCTACCAGGGTTGGAGTATACCCCCCAGCCAAAATCGAAATAAAAAACTCTAGTATTTTGCTGCGTAAACCCCCGTCCTTGGCGCCGCTGCAGACAAGGACACGTTTGGGATTGGATGCCTTGCCGAGCCATTTGTCAAATTCTTTTGTGCATGTTTGTCGATGGAGGGCGTAGATTGTGGATATGGTCATGAGTATGTCTTTTAGAATTGGTAATTATTTGGAGAAATCAAAGAATGTGTGCGTAAGAACAAACTATAACTCAATAGCCTAATCATATTATTGTACACACACTACGCACCTTTCCAAGTCGCATTTCATCAGCCAAAACAGCACCCCTTGGCACGGCCCCAACAGAATTCACATTTCCACTACTACTATCACTCTCATTGCCATTCTCATTAGTATTATGATACAAACGACAAATCCCCACCTGACTCCCCGTAACACAATTCCACAAAAACGCAATCCCCTCATAGTGATGCGGCCGTAATATTTTTTGTATGGATGCGGGTATGTGAATTGTTCCAATGGCTCCTGGAAATTCCTTTGTTGTCGTTGAATTGATGCTGTTGTTGTGCGGTGCTGTTGGTGGCGGTGATTGTGGCAGCATTGATAGGTATATTCTTTCGGTAACCCTTGAGCAGAGTCGATGATTTACTCTGTAAATGTTAAATGTAAACTACTCTTCAATAGTGGACCATTCTTATGCATCAATGACTTTGATATTTTGGTAGTGGTAGCTGGCTATTGATGGACCAACATCAAAGCACCACCTGATTCATGGCAGCATTGATCGTGAGCCATCCGTCCAGTTTGCTCGTTTTGTGGACCTTGGACGAGCGTTTGTAGTAGAGGACTGTTAGGGTTCGAATGCAGTGGTGGTGGTAGTATATAGCCGCGGGAGGTGCCATCTTGGTGAAGTTTTAAGTTTTGTTTTTTGAGTTTTAAAAGTTTAGAGTGCAATATTTCATTTTGGGGGGCGGAGCAAACTTTTGATTCTCTGGTGGTGCAAGGCTATGAGTACTTTGCCCCCTAATCATATTGAGTGATCCGCGCCAAATGAAAAGGGAATGCCAGACCTTGGATTTAAGAAAAATTTAGGAAATGTAGGTAATCCAGTCTTGGGAAAAATTCCAACCCAGGAAACATTTCAGTTCGACTAGCCAAACCGAATTCTATCATTCTATTCAAGGTTTTTCAATGGTTATTAATTCAAGCCGGTTTTTTCTGAGGACTGGTACACGAACAAAATTAACACACGTAATCAAGGGACTGACACAAGAAGAATCTCTGACACCATCTCCGAGAGGTCTAGAGGTCCCCAGAGGGCTGCTACAATTTTATTTTGCCCTTTTTTACGCTATAAAGAACATGTGACGTCATGTATATGTCCAAATGACAATGACTATGACCCACAATGACTTGTGACCATCTGCAATCTAGCGCGATATTGTGCAAGATCGTAGAAAATTGCAGGAAAATTTTTTGAGGTTTGGAGGTTATTGAAAACCCCAGACACTTTTTTAAATAGAGGTTTGGAGGTTGAAACAGTGCGTTCCAATCCTCTGAGATAGTGTCTGAATTTTTCTTATGTCAGTCCCTTGAGGTAATCACTGCTTTCTTTTGTTCTTTTAGGGTTATGTAAAGCTGTTTCAAACTGTCACTGAATCGTTCTACGCGAAATGTACTGATTCCTTTGAGACTTTGAAATCTCTCTGTGGAATTTGAAACAGGCCAAAAGTTAATGACATCCTTAGTATTGTAAGGTTATTTATCACACCTGAGGGAATTTTATCCGTTTGGAGGTTAGATTGGCCTATTTATTATCCTACATCTAGAGTTACATCAAGGGTGGATCTTAAGAGACAGAATGGTAACTTTCACTCTTTTTAACTTGACCCAACTTGACCAGGTCATCAATGACCTAACAATATTAACAAAATAACTAGTAAAATTGAGAAGAGTGATTGATACAAATTTCATATGCTTATGAAAAATGGCCTAAGAATATTGTTAGTACCAAAAGAAAGGCTCTTATAGATGTACACGTGTACAACTTGATCACATATTAACAGGGTCAAGATCAAACAAGTGAAAGGTATTTAAGAAGGATCTTTCTGGTGCACAAATTAGCTAAAATCATCCCACTCACCACTTGTGACCACTCAGTTCTACATGTCAATACTGTCTAAATTACAGCGTCCACATGAAAGCTTGAAGCCCTCCAGATTGGCTCACCACAGGCCTAATAGCCCATAACTGTAAAGCTGTTTCAAAGTTAAGTTAGCTCTACTATAAAACCATTACCAGAGAGCCAATAATAGTGATAGGTTTGTTGGTGTATCTCAGTGGCAGGGCCAGGGCATATCACTTTCTCTCTTACCAAGAGAGAGTATCTAGATTATAATCATAAACAAATATGTAAGGTGTACATTTGTTCCTTTGGGTCCCTCGCTCCTCCCTACTTGTTGCCAGATCATGACACAGGCATACTGTAAAGATGAAATAAGCATTAGATGAATGGGAAGGCAATCAAACAAATAATGTACATTGAGATATTCACTACTTCTTGTAGTCCGAGATCAACACTACTACTTTTCACCACAAGAAGAGGAGACATTTTGAGCAAAAGATTTATTTATGCAAATTCAGAACAGAACAATTTATTCAAGCTATTTTACATTTCAATATCTTGTTTAATTGATAATTGATAGTGAGTGACAGTGAACATGTCAATTTATTTATATCTCCGTCACTGCTGCAACCTCAGATTATGCCCGGCATTCTGTTCACAACTAACAGCAAAGTTGGCATTGATAAAATTCACCAACTGGTTTGCCTTACCAATGGCCCCCCAATCAGAGTACTTCTCATGGGCAAGCCTCAAGTACTCCAATGATGAAGCTAAATCGTCCCTTTCCAAGAAAAACCTCCCAGCAAGTTCGCATGCCAACGCTTCATCGTTGATATATTTATGTACTCTTGCTGTTGCAATTGCATTTTCATACGACTGTGTTGCTTGCTCAAAATTGCCATTGCAACAGTGATGTTCCGCCTCCATTAATTGAAGCTTGTGTCGAAAGTTCCATGATGAGCCACGCTCAGCCCAAGCTCTCATCTCTTCCGTACTTTCTGTCCCTATACTCATCCACAATGAATCACGTGTCTCTCGGTATATCCGAAAGGCAGCAAGGCCAGCAATGAATGCACGGACAGAGTGAAAAAATGTAAGAATGTGTTCTTTTGCTTTGATGGCCAAAAAGACTTCAAAGCACTCTTTTAGATTTCCATAATTCATCAAGTAAGACAAGTACAGGTTATAAACGGAACTAACGAAGATTGTGAAGATTATGGATATGAAAAGTGTGCAACTCACAAATTCTCATTCAGTTTAGGCTCCGTGATATTCGTCAGAAGGCACTCAAAAGGCATGGTTTTGTTTTCATTCCCTGAAAACACCAAGACTACTCTCTGCATAATGGTGTTATATGCCAAAAATATTATTTGCTCTTGCTGTTCAAAAAACACCCGAGCTTCTGAGAGTAACTGACAGATGAAAAAGAAGCAGTAGGGGGAATTTTTAAAACATGCAGTGGTCGAATTAATGAAATATCGGGTTTACATATGAAGATAAGTACCTTCTTGACAGATGAAAGATTGCGGTATACCCAGATGGCATTGGTGCAACATATATGTTGGTTTACACTAGCCCAGTGCATGTCGCCTTGGGATATGACAAATTGTACCCTTTGAATATGCATTTCGAGTACAGCAGGTGATGGCTCACAGTAATACTTCACGCTTAGCTAATGATGGGATGAGAGAAATATATGTTAATAATGTTTTGCATTTATAAGTAAATGAAAAATTAATGACATTCTTACCCCTGCAATAACTTCCCCTGTCTGTTGAGGCAATCCCAGTTTATTGAGAAGAGTCTCCCCTAATGCTGTGTATCTGTAGCCTGCTGAGATGTCACCATAAGCTTCGCTAAATAGTTTCCAAAATATACAAAAGTTGCTGGGGCCACAGGAGAAAGTCCTTAGTGATTGTGGACCAATCAATTGAAATTGTTGGTGAGTACAATAAGAATGTAAGCATTCCAAGAAAAGCAATCCACATACCGCGAGAGATTGTTATCTGGAGCATCTTCAGTGTAATAGGAGGATTTAACGAGGGCTTTGCATAGTATGCAATCATTTGAATCCGTGAAAGAAATCGCATAACAATCAGCTTTTTGGTATCGCTCATCAAGAAGTGTTCCTGAGGAATACCATCTACCTCGGACTGCACCTGCTTGAGATCTAATACCTCATTGGTTGCAACTGAAATCTCCTCTCCCAACTTTGATACAATGGAAAGACCATGCTCAAGAGCTCCAGCTGCGTCTATTTGGGCAACCACAGTCATACAAATCAGCTGAATGTCAAGAGTGTCCTCAAAAGAGCTGGCATTCTTGAGTACTTGCTCGGAATAAACATTAACACCTGAGATTTTTCTGGCCGAGAAGGAGGTCTTACATGCTAATCCGTAGATCTCCAGGCTGAAAGCATAATGATCTTGCCAATAACTGCCACGAAGAAATGAAATGCCATTCTCGAAGAAAGATAGCGCAGAAGTAAACTCGGCCATGCTCATTGCTTGTTTTCCGGCTGCTAAATTGTGATTTGCCATGTCAAAGTAGTCTTGATGTTCCGTTACAGCTGAAGGACCTCCAAAATTGATAAACAGCAAATCAACGTCGTTTGACTCTGAAGCTCTCTGGACTAAACACTTTCCGTAGGCTAAATGGTTGATACGTCTATACTGTTCTTCAGTCAAAGTCAGGGACGCTTCTTGAATGCAATCGTGGCAGAAGTTGAATGAACCCTTTGTGTTGGTCACCAATCCTTCTGCGTCAGCTTCTTTGAGCGGCTCTAGAATTTTCATGTGGAGATTTGATTCTAACAATTTCAAGCAAGACAGCTTAGCAGAGGCTCCAAACATTGAGAGTGTATTCAACGCCAACTGGACTTCAATTGAAAGCTTGCCAATCCCATTCGATAAACAAATTGCTATATTGTCTGGGAGCTTCAGCGAAACAATCTTGTCTTCATCCCACTTCCACCTTTGACGGCCCAAATCGAGGTATAGCAATCCATCGCGATGGAACAGTAGCAGTAGCTGCATGAAAAACAAGACATTGCCCTTGCTTCTACCGAAAAGAACACAAGAGAGAGATTGAACCAAACAAGGCGAGACACACAGTAGATCTGAGACCACCGTGTTCAGTGTTTCTCCATTCATGCAGTTCAGTTTGATCTCTGTTGCATTAACTCCTGAAGAATTGATACCACGCATCATCTTCCAGAACTTGTGGTCATTTGCATTCGACATTACTTCGTCATCACGGTAGCATCCGAGGAAAAAGAACTTCCTGTGCTTCTGCCTAAGTACAGTTTTCAGCATGGAAAGTGAGGCTTCATCGATCCATTGCAAAATCATCCATGAACAGGACCACAGATACGGCTGAGCTTGTTGATATGACATCAATAAAGGTACACAACAAATACTGAAGTCTTGAAAAGGTATTACCCCAATTTCTGTCCGCCGCAGAATCATCACTGTCACTAATATTTTTGCTCTCTTCTCTGCCCAATATTAATAGTTCCAGCTTGGGAATTACTTTGAATAAAAGATGCACATCTTGTCCCAGTGCTGATTTCAAATTGTCCACAGTCACCTTGAAGGTTTCAGCATCATCTAATCCCAAAAGCAAATCACAGTATTGACCAAAAGCTGACGCCAATGCTGAAAACGGTCTCGCTTCATGCATTTGATCAAACTTTCCAGTCAAAACCAAACCCCCACTTGATATCACAAATTTACCGATACGGTAAGCTAACCACGATTTGCCAGTACCAGATTCCCCCCTGATTATGGCGATCTCGCACGACCATGATATGGAACGGTTATAACAAGATTTGATAGCCTCCAATTCCTCCTCCCTGGGGATCTCAATGTCGTTTATTGGCAAACCAGACACTGACAGTTTCTCCATATCCAAGCCTCGCAGAAATTTAGAGGGTTTGTCAGTCATCAACTGCAAATCATAAGCCACCTGTGCCATGTTTGTATATGACTCATCCCCACGCAAATCCCCGTAAACAGAATCCAACATGTTTAAAATTAAATTGCAGATAGGACCTGTGATACCCATTAATCTCAGGTATTCACAGGATGATTCACATAGCCTAAGGTCTGACGAAGATTGACCTTGATGGCGTTTATTCGTGTCACCAATAGACATCTCGTCTTCATTATTCTTGTTCACTAGAGTCAAAGTTGATAGAGACACGAATGCATTTTCGCGCGTTGGGAGAGTCAACAGGTCATCACTTGGAATTTCACCCCCAGTGAAAAGCTCATAGAACACAAGTCCCAGATAGTACATTCTTCGTGAACTCTCGTTGTCCACACTGTCACTCTTTACCAAGAGTTTCCCCTCTGGGCATTGGATTTCAGCAGAGTCAATGTCAAGATAATTCAAATCAATACGATTACTTTGGGCCGCTGCGCTTTGAACCTTGCCCAAGATATCTTGGAGATGATCAAGGCCGTCATCACCACCAGTCTCATTCTCTGCCATACCAGTAGATTGATACAGGGCTGTAAGCTCAGCGTCAACCTGATCACTGTCGGTTGCATCAAGAATTGATTGCTTTATAGCTTCTCCTCCTCCATTCGTGGGCGGAGATACTCCTCTCTCTATGGATTGGAGAAATGAATCGAACTCCTTATTGTGATTATTATCGTCTAATCTGCTGTGATTCTCATGAGGAGCATCAGTCTCATCCCCCAATGCTTGATAGAGCATTGTAAGATCGTGTTTGCCTATGTTTTGCGATCGTTCCGCTTTTGGTTTGCTGCTGTCATTACTCGTCAGTGAAGGTGCAGCAGCTGCTGCTGCTTCAGTTTCCCCCAAATTACTACTATTCCCTCCTTCAAATTGAACCGTGGCATGAATAGCCCAATCACTGCTAACATTACTCGTCAGTGAAGGTGAAGTAGCAGTTGCTACGTTAATCTCTTCCAAATTACAATTATTCCCCCCTTTCAATTCATCACTCGTTGAAGAAGTTGTGGCCGTGGCATGAATAGCCCAATCACTGCTAACATTACTCGTCAGTAAAGGTGAAGTAGCAGTTGCTACGTTAATCTCTTCCAAATTATTACAATTGTTCCCCCCTTTCAATTCATCACTCGTTGAAGTTGAGGCTGCTGCCTTAGGGTTAGGGTTAGGGTTAGGGTTAGGGTTAGGGTTAGAAGGAAGGTTCCCAAATTGAAGTTCTAGGTCTTTTGTTATGAAACACTGGGAGATTGTTGGGACCCCTAAGACTAAGAAATCCCCTAGGTCTTAATGTCAGGAAACGATTCTGAGGGTGGCTACGGTGGCGGCTTTTGCGTCATGGTTGAACATTTTTTGTCGTCCGAGTTCAGGTTTAGGGTTTTAGGGTTTGGGGTATGTATAAGGTAGGTACTGTAGGTAACGTTCTACGGTATACATACCGTAAATTCGAACGTGACGCTATATATAGTGTAGCGAACGCTATATATAGTGTAGCGAACGGTATGTATAGTGTAGCGAACAGTATATATACTGTTCACAGTGTAAAATCGTTCGTTGTTCCCACAGTCACTCATCTAGTCCCATTATTATAATTTTTATTTCGCTGCAAAATGAAAAACTGAACACAACAATATCATATTATGCTTTTACTTTGGGATTCATATGCAACAATCAACCCGCTGAGGGGAAAACAGCCAACATGCGCTTTGTCCTGTCGACAGGTGGACCCTTTATTATGGTGCCTCAAACTCATGTGTTGAGGACGGGCACCGTTTTTCAGGTAATCTACAATCAATGTCGATCAGGTAATTGCAATGTTAAACCCACTTTTACCCGTGCCGAGGACAATGGCCTACAAATAACCACTGTGATAACAGTTCAAACAACACAACACCATTTTTACGTGCCGAGGACAATGGCCTACAAATAACCACTGTGATAACAGTTCAAACAACACCACGTGCCGAGGACAATGGCCTATAAATAACCAGCCGAAGGACAACGGCTTACAAATAACCACTGTGATAACAGTTCAAACACCATTTTTACGTGCCGAGGACAATGGCCTACAAATAACCACTGTGATAACAGATAACAGTTCAAACAACACCACGCGCCGAGGACAATGGCCTATAAATAACCGTACGATGACCCCTCGGCTCGTTGTTTGCTTTTCATTGATCACCATTGGATTTCGCAGCACGGGGGGTCCCCTATTGAAACGGCACATTGCTTTATTTTTTGATCGTTACGTTAGGTGAGTGGTAAGAACGCTATGCATATCATTGAATGTTACGAATACCGTTTCTACAGTATGAATAATGTCAGGCGCCGAGGACAATGGCCTATAAACAACCGAATGATGCCTCCTCGGCTCGTTGTTTGCTTTTCATCGATCACCATTGGATTTCGCAGCACGGGGGGTCCCCTATTGAAACGAAACATTCCTTTATTCCTTGATCGTTACGTTAGGTGAGTGGTAAGAACGCTATGCATATCATTGAATGTTAGGCATACCGTTTCTACACAGTATGAATAATGTTTGATATGAACGCTATGCATAACGTAGAATGCTATGCATAGCGTTTGGCATCGCGCATGATCGCACGGTACACATATCGTAGAGACGTTAGGCATATTGTAGAGACGTTAGGCATATCGTAGAGACAGTAGGCATACTGTTGGAAAAAACGGTATGCATACTGTAGGAAACAGTAGGCATAGTGTAGGAAATGGTAAGCATACTGTTTGATACTTACATGTACCTATAACAGGCAAAGCTGCGAGAGCACTCATCCACAATCTCCTTCCTTCATAATTTCACTTTTGCATCATCTTCCTATGCCCACCCTGTGTGAAGTCAACCCAAGCGGAGTTGTTACAATGGCCAGAACCAAACAGAAATGCTGCATGCGTCCCAACCCCTACTTTCATTGCCCAAATCCACGATGTCCGAAAGGTAACTATCCCTCAGGCAATCCCAATGCACCGCCTCCATCGTTTCTAAGGACGCGCACCCGCACTATATGCTGTCATCTTCCAAATCCCTACTACCACTGCCCCAATCCCAACTGTGAGAACGGCAATTATCCCAACGGTCATCCTTATGCATCGCCACCCGCCTACCAAGCAAAAGAGTCGAATGTGGCAGAGTTGCAACGCATGCATGACGGAAATAACAACGCATCTGCCATCGATTTAACTGGTGAATCAGAGGATGCGGCCCAGCATCCATCTAGCATGATCAAAGCGACTCCAAAACGAAGTCATAGCCGTATTGAGCGCCAATTGAAGGACCCACCTGAACATCTTCTCAACACTGCAAGTAGTAAAAAGTATCGTCGGAAAGTATTGGCAAGTCATACTTCTGGTGAAGATGATGAGTCTGAGGCTATAATATGTGGAAATGACGAGGAGGATCCTGCCGAGGATAGTGATGAGTTTCTTGGTCAGTTGGTTCACTCACTTGAGGAAAAAGAGGAGACCGAAAGGGAGGATATTTTGAGAGAAATACAAGAATGGGAGGAGAATGTGAAGGACGAAATCATGCGAGGCAACTCAATTTCTGAAATCAACCAAGCTGCTGCTCCTCAAATTAGTTTCCAAAGGCCAATTCTTAAGCAACCAATTGCACATAAAAACCAGCTAGCGCAGTCTTCTGCCTCTGATCGTTCGCCAGTATTTCTCAGCGGACGCCCTGTAAAGAGGAATCAACCAATTGCACATCAAAAACAGCTAGTGCAGTCTTCTGCATCTGATCGTTCGCCAGTATTTCTCAGCGGACGCCCTGTAAAGAGGAATCAACCAATTGCACATCAAAACCAGCTAGTGCAGTCTCCTGCCTCTGATCGTCCTATCACTCAGTCACCGTCGCCAGTATTTCTCAGCGGACGCCCTGTAAAGAGGTCACGTTGTGCTAGACCATCAACTGTCACCTCCCCAATGCCTTCCTGGATCACATTTCATCCTACCCTTGGACGGTCGCCAAACAAAAAACCAACATTCTTTCTTTCCGAATGTGCATTGAGCATTGTACTAGGCCGTCCACATGTTTGCAACATTGCCATTACTCCACAATGTCTCCAGTCACTTGAACGAATCCCCTTTTTGGAAGAAGAACCGGATGAAGAATTTTGTTCCGGGGTTAACATCAAACCAAAGATCCGCAGCGGAGGATTCAAAAGTGATATTGATGAGATTGCATTTACTCCCTTCAGAGCTGGTTACCGAGGATTTGTTGACGAATTGGAATCTGAGATGTTTCATACACGTGAATGGTTTGCCCAATTTGGCTTTCTCATGTCTCGCCTCAACAGCTTTCATGAGCTTACACTCATTAAGGTTCAAACTGACCACAGATTACTTGAGACGTTTTGGGGCGAAGTGGCTGATTCACCTCATTTATACAAATTGAAGCTAGTACACATCGATGTCACAAAATTTGATGAGGCTGCTAGCCTGTTTGACGCTCCAAGGCTCCGAGCTGTTATATTTGACAAATGTATCATTCCCAATGACATTGGATACATCCTGGCTTCTGCACGCACTTCTTTTCTTGATAATCCACCCAATCGTTATTTAACAACTATCGCCTTTAAGGATTGTGTGTTTCGGGGATTGGATTGTTCCAAGGATTATGAATCATTTGCATCTAACATGGCTGCGCTGTCTTCCATTCAAAATTTTCACTTTGAGAGTTGCAATCATGAACAAAAGGGTCGGATCCCATCGTCGGTGTTTGTTGATTTCATGAATGATTCATTGAGGGGAAGGAATGGCGCAAAAGTTAGCACTGGTATTTTCGACGAAGACAATAATTGATATTACTGTCTTAAAGTGAGATTTTTTACTGTCTTAAAGTTGATTCGTGTTGTCTTAAAATTAATAGAGAATAATTCAATTAAAGCTCTATATTTTTATAGGAGCTTATTTTTACATTCACAAAAGAGATCGGTCACGGATCGCAGCCACAGCTGCTCCATCCACTTTACCAGCAACCAGAGCAGCAAGCTCATCAAACTTTCTCTGCCAAATATCTGTCGCGAGCGCCTGCTGCTGCACTGTCTCATTCGCAATGTCCAAATCTTCTCTAGTGTCTTCCAGCTCAGCTTCTGTGGAGTTTTTCTCTTCGGTAACCGCTTTTAAGTTTGCCTCAGCAACATTCTTCTCCATCTTCACCTTAATCATTTTTTGGTTCTGTTCATGTATAATGCTCAGATTGCTTTTGATTCCGTTACGTGGACGTTTGGCCGTGGGTTTGCTTTCCCCATCCCCCGTCAAGACAATCGGTAACTGCTCCACGGATCCCCTAACTGCCGATTCCAATTCAAAGATCTGTTTGTTCTTCGCTTTGTTCTCACTCCGCAATGAAGCAACTACCTCTGATTGATCGATGATAGTATTCAATAAGTCAATATATTCATCATTACCGCTCGTGATTTCATCCTTCTTCGCTTTCTTCGTCTCTCTACCCTTCCCTTTCTTCTTCGTCTCTCTAGAGTCAAAAGATGGCTGTTTTTTTTTAGGAGCGCGGTGCACCACAATTGTTCTAGCGGCATGTGCAAATGCCGAGAACAGGGTCACCCATGCATCTAATCCCCCGTGGACTTGGCTCAAAGTGATCCCATTGAGAGAGATTATGGTATCGCCTATTTCGACAGGAGCTTTTAAGTCATCTTTGGTAGCAACGACACATTGCGAGTTCCTCTTCATGATACCAAATCCCAGACGACGGCCTTGCGAAAGACTAATCACACCCCTACGCATTTCCGTGACCATGCTTGATCAGTTTGATTGAAGGTATCGGGTTGATGTTCAATACACAATCGATGCGGCCGAAAGCTAGTGGCTTTTGCAAGAGCACCGCCGCGAAAAAGATGCAAGATGTCAACCAAGATCTTCTGAAAGCTCACGTGTCACAGCTTGCCATCATCTCGTGTCACAAGTTGTCAAGAAGCTTCTCCAGTGATGTATCACTTCTGATGTTTGTTACATTCCACGAGTAAATCTGCTTCATAGAACTTCTTTGACATTCCTCATCACCTCACCAGTGCTCTTACGCTAGTCTGACGTTCATTTCTCTCTCTCAGGATGGCACGACCCCCGGTACTGTGTGCGTGAGTGTGTTTGTGTGTGTTGTGTGCGCGCTTTCTGTGGTGTGAACATAAATCACGCTACGGATACCCTTTTTCACGCCAGACATAGCGTTCCATTACGCTATGCATAGCGTGAAAGAACACTATGTCTAGCGTTTTTTACGCTCCGTGAAAAGAACACTATGTATAGAGTAAAAAACGCTAGACATACCGTCATCACGCTATGCTTAATGTTTCTCCACACATCGTAGAGTGCGTTGGAACGCTATGCATAACATTGGAACGCCATACACAACGTCCTACCGGCCCCCATCAACACTACATCTACCAACTTGATGTTGTCTCTGGAACACTATGCATAACATCCAACTGCACCAACAACGCCCCCATCAACATTACATCTACCGACGAGACAGTATCTCTACCATCATCGTCATCCAACACCGAACCAAGGTACACACACACTCAATATTTTACAATGGTATGCATAATGTGTGTCGCGTTGTCCATTTTTTTTGCTTTCTTACAGCACAATGAACAACGACGACAACAACATCAACACCATCAGCGATGAATACTTCCTAATGGACGGCATAGAATCAATTGGCGGATATGATAATAATGAATTGGACGATTATCAACTAGCATATCAACTACAGCGGGAAGGCGCCGCAAATAATCAATACAATTCTCCCTACGCCCAAGCTGGCGGCTACGCCCAAGCTGGCGGCTACGCCCAAGCTGACTACGCCCAAGATGGCTACGCCCAAGATGACTACGCCCAAGATGGCTACGCCCAAGCTGGCTACACACATTCTGGAACAGCCCAACAACAGCCCCCACGTCGAATGCCCCCACATCGAATGCCCCCTCATCCGCATCAAGTTCACATGTCTCATCAGCGGACTATAAATTTGCATAGTACACAACTGACGCCACAACATGGTCAATGGCAGGGAATGAACACAACCAATCAACATCGCCGTCGTCGGGGTCCCGCTAATTCTCGCGAACAAACTGCACACACTTTGATCGAAATGGCCAACCCTAACCCTCCAAATTCCGTGAGCCCACACAGCAGGAGGATGCAAAGTCAAGGTCAAGGGACTTCTAATCGTCTACCCTCTCATATCAACGTACCTCAAGCACACAACATTACCTACCAGGCTCCACATTATACAAGAGGCAATCAACCTCGAGCAGGCCAAGTTACTCATGAAGAAAATTATGAAGGGGATGATTTCGCTGACACTATATCCAACACCATCTCCGACGTTGACGGAGCTAATGTCTTAAAACAAGTAATGCAGGAGACAAAGCAAAAGAAGAATGCCAAACGGGCGCGTGAGAACTACGCAAGTTCTAAAATGAAAATGGAGGAGAGAAATAAAAGAGACACTAATCTTTTTAAGATGCTGGTAGGAGTCATCCCCTTTAAGGATGGAGAGTCTTTTTTCGAAGTGGAGGAAGAACAGTTGAACGCAGATGAACCTTATTTTAATCTTCATGTTGGAAAGATTGATCCGGTATTGGTTGATTTTTTCACAAACAGGCCCATCAATGTCAACTGGGAAGAAAGTACTCAATTTCCATCATTTGGAAATGTTAAATTTGGATGCAGCTTACCAGTGATCATTTCCAATTTTGCCGCTGAGCTCAGCAAAGAGACTTTCGAGTCTCCCATGGTTACATTGCGAAATCATTTCAAATTCGTTGACACATTCAAATTTGCCAAACTTTTAAGGTCTAAACCCCATGATTCTCTTTGCAAGCAATTACAGGAAAGTGGGATTACAGCAATCATTACGAGGTACTCACCTTGTCCAGAAATTGTCTCCTTCGCGGCGATGGCAATCGCCTTTGGCATTAGGACGTATCTTCCCATATCGGCTCTTGGTCTACAAACGCAAAAAATCCCCCGGGATTATGCTGTCCGGCATTTTAAACTACCGCAAATGACTCTGGAGCTACCTGCGACTTGTAACTCCACCCAAGTGGTCATCGAATCTCTCAACAATTCAGAAAAAGTTAGACCCGGCAACCGAATAACTGAGCTCGACCATCCATTGTCAAAGATTGTCAGCACATCTGAGGCATATCTTTGCCTCACAAACGTATTCACATCACAAATCATTGTTAAAGGACACACTGGCCATTGTTGTTCATTTGTCGGCGTTTTTCGTTATGAGTCTAATTCTTGGGTTCTATCTAGAGATCAGCCAGGTGGTTCTGATGTGGAAAGGGTCAGTTGGGGTCAGTTTATATCAATAGAGAATTGTTTGGGCGAAACACTTCTAGAAAGGGAAGTAAAGACCATGTGGAGGATGGAGTTTGCTCATAAGGGATTACTAAATTATCACAAAAACATTATATCAACAAAATCAATGGACATTTCAAATCATACGGGGGACACAACTTGTAGAGATTTTGACGATTTAACTCGGGAAATAGAGGACAAGGTTAACGACATCAGCATTCATTGTGAACCCACACCACTCATCAATAAAAACCCGATGCCAAATAAATGTTATGCGGTTAGGTTCGATTTCTTTGTTATCAATTTAGAAGGACCAAGCAACAACAGAGCTCTTGGAGAGGACGCTAAGGCAATTAAAACTGCATGGTCCATCGAATCTGCAAAAGAATTAAAGACTCAAAATGTCGCAAAAACCAGTGCCAAAAATGCTCGACGCCGCAAAGAGAATCCCCAAGCAGGTAAAATTCTAATCTTAAATGAAATTGGATACTGGCCGGCAGATCATGATATGCTTGTAGAATACTACAGTGAAAAGAAGCAGGTGGATATGTATGTTGGGATGCTAAAAAAATGGTTTCATGACTTTTATTTGGAAACAACTGTCAATCGCGGAATTTGGAATTGTTGATAGCTAGTTTTTGTTAGTTGTAAAATTGCAAGCCATGTCTTTATTGTACTATAATATTTTTTTCAACATGTAACTTGTAACCTCTTGTAACTTGTAACACAACATGCTGCTCCTGGTCAAAATAAAGAAGGAATTTACGTCAGAGTTCTCACTGTGAGTAAACGCTATGCATAACATATGTAACACTATTCATAATGTTATCAATGCCACATGTAGCATTATTTAACACACTACGTCTATTGTGACTAACAATATACATAGTGTATTGTCACGCAACATACAATTTTTTTCTAGTTTAGCAACAATAGAACCTCAAGTTAATTGATGTTTGAAAAACCCCCCCACCCTCACCCCGAAATCAATGTGATTGTAATGGGAAACATCGTCAGGATTGTAATTGACATGAAACTTGCGCAATACAGTCAATTTGATCATTCTAACACTCTCGACTTTTACAATTTTGTCAAAGATGTCAATAAGCTCGGAGTCACCAACAACCTCGGAGCCAACTGATTTGATTTTGGCTCTAGTGACAACGCAATATGTTGATTCCTGATTCATGTCTTTATCGAAAATGCCGTACATAATTTCGGGAGATATTGTTCTAGTGACATCCCAGAGAGCATGCCTGTGAAGCTCATTTTCGTGTACAAAAGAGATCACAAAATACTTCGAAAGCAGTTCAATATGTTCAACAACACTAACAAAGCAATAATCACAGAATGGCAACAATATCACCCCGTGTTGTGATGTCACGTGTCCATCACCGAGCAGAAAATCCTTTTTGTAGTCGCCCAATTGAAACATTTTGTTGAGCACAAAGCCCGGGAGTGTAGCGCTAAAGAATGTTTTTCTCCAATGATCTCTAGTCCAAAAAGGGGGGCAATAAAAGTAATCTAAGAAGATCTGAAAGGAATTGACGAGTGCCAAGACAATTCGGAAAGTCAACGATAAATGAGTAGAATCGGATCATCAGCCGGCAACCTCACCTGTTTGAATCTTGGGGAACCATTGTCACAGGCAGTGCCCCACAATTCGTTATTGAAGAATTTAGATCTGTTGAAATTTAGATAAAGATGTCTTGTTACGTCGTACTCAGCTGAAGTCTGCTTGCTAACAGTATATGCTCTACAGTGATATTTCTCCTCCAACAGTCTCAGTCGCGCACCGTCACGACCATCCATTGGATTCAGATCACCATTTTGTGTCATTCTGCAGATATCCTCGAACGACTTCCCCCTGCAAAGCTTTGCATATGACATTCCAAGACATAGGAAGTTTATTGTTCCCCTCTCCCACCTGAAGCCCGCCTTGTTGAGCATATCCAATTTATCCTCTGGAAGTAGCCCCTTGTCTTTTTGTTCCCGCTGATGGTAAGCCCATTTCTTAACAGACTGTTTCTCCTTGTGCGTCAGAATATTGTAAGTCTGGTACTGCTTCAAACGCCGAAGCCACGTATCGTGTCGTGAGCGGTAGCAAAACTGGAATTGCGGCGAGTCCAGCAATTGTCGTTGAACATCTGTAAGTTGCTCGCGACGCAGATTGTAACACCATTTCCCAAGCGAAGTATTTCTGGGCACTTCACAATGGCCGTGTCGTTTGTGAAACGATTGTAGCTGCTGAAAGCGATCGTTGAATCGAATATAGCAACGCCGCTTTAACTTTTTGTTGTCTTTGCTCATATCTTCGGCTGATTGCAACTGATTGATATTGATGACTTGTATCGTATTGTTTTGTTGTTTGTTGTCGTTGTTGGTTGCCTTTGCCTTGCCTCGGCCTTGGCGTTGAATAGATACAGTGTGGAGCTCGGTAAGTTATACCTGTATCTCACAGTCGCCCCCGACCCAAAATCTGTTCTCTGGACCTAGTTGCCTCTAGCTTTTGTTATTTTTGACTAAACACATGATTAAACGTCAGAAAGGTACCTGACCTAACGTCTATTGTGACTAACAATATACCTAGTGTTTCGTCACGCAACACATACCATACTCACATCACATCTAGCGTTTTTATTACACACTATGCCTAACATTCGAACACTATGCCTACTGTCTCAACTATGAGTACGTCCCATAGTCCACCCCATACATAATGTTCTTCGCACTCTCCCCCATTAATCCCAACACTATCCATGGCATCCGAACTTCATTTTCCACACTATCAATAACGTTTTATTCATGTGGTATCACAACATCAGTGGTGTTCACGAACACTACAACATGGGTGACAACCCAGTCCCATCCCTCAATCAATTCAATAACACGGTAAGATGTATTCATCCATTTATTCACATTTTTCACTTCTAGCACTCATTTCATACTCACCCATCACGATGGTATTTGCAAACCCTCCAGCAGATATTGATCAATGGATTACCAGCGATACTTTCAAGGATGAGCACTGCGATTTCGACGCTATTATTGTCAAAGGCACCCCACAGATTCTGCGTTCACTCGGACCCACCACCATTACTGTTGGAGGTATTGCTAAGCCTCGCTGCTCCAGATCCAGGATGGTTATTGCCTCATATCCATACCTCATCATGTGTTTAGCCGATCGAAAAAATAACATCATTGAGCAGATTCAAAAAGTGCGTAGGGGGGAACCGCAGGTGCCTCATGAACGAGACCAGTTTCTGATAAAACACCCATTGACAATGTTCAGCAAACAGTTTGCTTCTGTTCTTATTAATGCGGGTGTTGAACAGATCGAGATTCGACAATTTGCACAGAAAGGGCCACTCGCTGATGGGTTTGAACTGATGAGGGGATTCCGGGATGAAGACCCCGACTGCGACATTGTATTTGATCTTGGTGCTGTCATCCCACCGTACATCTACCACTTTGTCACTCCGAACTCTGAAATGGTACGCCACAATCCCAACAATGAGATCAAACCGAGATACATCACCCTTACCCATATCGCAGAGACAACCTATTTTAAGTATAACGTTCATCAAAACGCAAAGCCTACGCATTTTCCAATATGCGCCATTCCTACTCTGGAGTTCTTCAACAACTCTATCCACCCTGTATATGGAAGCTGCTACGGTGACTTCAACAGATACGACTCAGATCTGAAAAAATTCAAAGTATATAACACAATGATCCACATTTGGAAAAACATATATCGCGGCGATCTTGGCAAAAACGATACAGGCAGGATTGCCGGCCGTCGATTCGCCCATTTCAACCAATTTTTGTCAATGCTGGAGGACAATCATTACTGCCCAGAGACACGTTTTGAGGTATCTGTGAAGCTCCCTGCGAATGCTGATTTCACAACCGGTCTTGACATCTTTAACCCGGCTCTTTCTCGTGTCCACGCAATATGGAAATCAACAAGAGCTGTTCATCTCAGTATGAGATCATATATTTCATCATGCCGACGTATCCTCGACTGGGCATCAAGTGATACTCTCCCCACGGAATTAAGGTGCTTCAAAATGCGACATGGCACAAAAACAACTATCAAGAAACATGCTCTTTATGTTGCTATTGCGCAGTGCATTGGGTTCTCATCTGAAGCATCCAATGTTCTTTTTAAGACTACATATGAACGAAATGAAAACCCAGTTGACTACCCCTTTCTTTGGTTAGCAGTGCAGGTATGGCGTTACAACCTCCGAAAACTATCTCCAAATTTGATGCCGACAGATGACGATGTTACCGACAAAATGCCAATTCAATTGTTCAATCAATTTTTTATAAACAATGTCCTCAAATCACCACGTTCATTCTATCCCCAAATCAGTGCCAATGAAGTCAATCCAAATGGTCGTCGGTGTCTTCCCGAACCCAAAGCTAACTACGATTTGCATCTACACGAATGCGGGACACCTATCCACTTCCGCGATGACGGGTTACAATTGGATTTGTTGGAGCCTCTCAAAATATGGCAGTACTGCACTCAGTCATCAAACACCTTTTCATTTGGTTTCTCAGCAATAGGTTGTCACCCACCTCAGGCTCAGCTTGCACAGATAGAAAATCAACACCCAGACCAAACACCAGACACATACTTCTCTCTTAACTACTTGGACAAATTTCTCGAAGACAATTTAACTGTTGTCTCATCAACCAATGACTATAGAGCGAATTTCGTCACCGGTGGAGGTGTCGCAGCGAAAGACAGCCTCCTATTTAGATTGTATAGGAAGATCGGGTCCAGGATATACGATGACCAATACCCTCGATACAATGAAGGCAATTTTTTGACTGTGTTGAGGTTCAATCGCCCAGAGAATGAGTTGAGAATTGAATTCGAAAACAATATACTACCCAAAAAGAAGGCTGACAACACATATGTTACTTTTGAAGAGGAAGGTATTGATGTCCCTGTAGCACATTTATATGGAAATACGTGAACTGTATTAAATTATTTATACCAAGTGAAACATAATGCCCATCGCCGCAAAACCATCATCTCGGATTGTATCAATTGTCTCCCCATTTCTGTTAATTACCGATGATGACAACTTTTTCAATTTTGATCCAAGACCAAGACCAAAACCCACTGACAACACGCCTTTCAACCTGATGCTCATTGCGTCAACCACGTCATACCGCAACGAAACACTACACATAACGTATGAACACCATTAATAACGTTCGAACACTATATGTAGTGTTAAAATAAAGATACACGTATTGTCATAACAACGCGAATACCAAAATCGAACACCATACATAGCGTGGAAACACTATTTCTAGCGTATCGAATACGTCGTTCACACAGTCATAACACTAGATGTACTGTTCGAACGATTGGCATGCACACTATGAATCGCGTTCGCACGCTATACATAGTGTATTCATCACAACACCACACATGATGTTATTACAGTATATGTAGTGTTAATCGACACTACGCAGACTGTTCCAATCGATATGTCTAGTGTTAATAACACTACATATAGCATTAAATCACGCGAGACATACTGTATATGACGCTATTACTAGCGTTACGAAGGAGCCCTGTCATCGCCAAATGTTGCAATTCTCCACCAACATAGAACCAGCAACACCTCATAATATTACTTGTCATCACTCCATTTCCAACAACGATAAATGTCGCGAGCCTATTGTCGCAAACTCTTCGTCTTATTAGAGCACTATCAACCTACTTACATGTCCTTCTCCCCCCCCTACTGGCCGACATTGTCGTGTATTTGATTTACCGGGTACGCGAAGTTTTTGATACCTACCAAATTCTTCGTCGTAACCATCCATCCAACAACATGTTTTTTTCTCCTTCTTACCTCATTGTGTTTTAGTCACCCTAACCCATTAGTTTGGTGAGTAGTTGTTTGACTGAAGACCCAATGACTACACATTTGTCCAACCCTGTTTTTTCCTTTTGCTACATCTGAGGAATCACAAGTTCTTCTTTATAGAGAAATCATATATCAGATTCGAGGTATGATTACACGTATCCATACGTGTCTTTCATATGTTTATGCTCTCACATGTTTGTCTCTGTTCTACTTCTGTGTTTCATCATTTTTTGAGTTGGTATTAGTTCTGGTAAGGGTCTGTCTGGTTCGCGGTTAGGCTTCTTGGTTAGCTAGCTTGTGGTTCTTGGTCAGCTAGCGTCTGGTTTGTTGTTAGTGTCTGGTTAGTGTCAGGGTCTGTGTCTTGTTAGTTGTTATTTCTTTTGTTTTGTGTCTGGGTTATTGTCTGGTTCTTCGTTAGTGCCTGCGATAGGGTTAGGGTTAGCGGCAGGTTTGTCTTAATCTTTCGTTTGCCTTAGTGTCTTGTTTGCTGTAGTGTCTTTTTTGTCTAAGTGTTTGGTTTGTTGTCAGGGTTCGTCTAACCATCTGGTTATGGTTAGGGTTCGTCTCAGTGTCTGAGTTAGGGTTCGTGTCAGTGTCTGAGTTAGGGTTCGTCTCAGTGTCTGAGTTAGGGTTCGTCTCAGTGTCTGAGTTAGGGTTCGTCTCAGTGTCTGAGTTAGGGTTCGTCTCAGTGTCTGAGTTAGGGTTCGTCTCAGTGTCTGAGTTAGGGTTCGTCTCAGTGT
>JALLPH010000439.1:0-19616 GCA_036939855.1 Cyclotella choctawhatcheeana
TAAATTCCAATTTACTAGTTAAATTTTAAATAACATGGGACTTCTCACCCGTAAACTTCAACATTCAACTAACCGTTGTCCACAGGTAACAGACAACAACCATGCTCTCAAACCCCACAAACAATAGCACCGAAGACGCCAAGCTTTAGGGACAAGTCCACTCAGATATCAGAAAGATGGCTGACCCCCAAGACGACGACTTTGATGATCTCTTCTCCTTCGGCACTGGAACTGAGTCCGCGGCCACCACGAACACTACAACAGCCCCCACGTCCTCCACATCATCTGATTTCGATCTACTCACAGATCTCAACACGCCTGCCCCTGTCCCAGCCCCGGCAGCAGCAGACGATGACTTTGATGACTTATTCGGAACTCCACCGGGAACACCCATTACTCCCAAAACTCCGTTGGATATCACGGGGCAGCAGGGAAGTTTGCCATCGCCCGATTTGGCCAATGTCAAACAATCCATTGACGATTTTCACGTGAACGACGCCGAAACGAGGGATTTCTTAGAATGGTTAGATGATGATGATAAGAATAATGAACCGGTAAAGTCGTCGGGTGGAGAGGGGGATATGTTGGGATTTGATAATGACGATGATTTCGACTTTGATCAGATACTTGCCGAGGCGGATCCACAATCACAACAATCATCGTTAATGGGCTCTCAGCAAAGAAGTCATGTGAGTTCCGATGATGCGGGTGTCTCATCAAAAGATCAGATTCAACAAAACCAATCAGCACCCGTCACGAAAGAGTCAACGCCAACCGTTGTGGCAGATTCCACAGCCAGTAAAGAACATGCCACATCAGAATCGCCACCACCGTTAGAAACGAGAAATTCGCAACTGTCAACTGGTACCATAACTCCTGAACCCATATCCAAGCCATATGTGTCTGCATGTATCGAAGAAGAACTAGCTTTTGATAACTGGAATGACGAAACTGATGATCTTGCAGTAGTCGATGAAGGCGATAACAACAACAGTGCATTAGCAGAAGCCCCAGAGAATAACGATCCAACAGACGCATCTAAATCAGGCTCACCAGTATCATCTCCAGCAAAGGCACCAATTACTACTTTATCTGAGGCCATACGATCCAGTACTGCCTCAATTGACGACGTAAGAGCTCTGTACAATCGTGAAAAGATGAGAAGCAACAGCAGTCACGATACTGGTGTTTCCCTAGAAGATCGACCATATCTTTGGACCAAGGTCATTTGCGGTAAAGTCCTCGGAGAGTTAGATAATGGTAGCCTCGCTGAATCATTCCGTGAATGGCAGAAGAAGAATGAAACCTGTGATCGGTATAACAATGAAATGATTCAACAAATGCTCCTTGAGGCAGGCAATAACTCTACCGGAGTTGACGAAGATTTGATTTCTGTTCTTGCATTTCATGACAACACACGAAATTCGGATGAATCTTCAGCAAAGATTGACCCACTGGTTCCACCAGTGATTTACGCCATTTTACAATCGGGCATACCCCCCGCCGCAGCCAGTGTGGTGTTCTCTCAGATTGAACCGTCGTGTATGCCTCTACTTCGACTATCACAGAGTGAACGATATTTAGCAGTTAAGAATTTGCATATGGACTTTTATTTGTTGGCATGCTATCATTTGCCGTTGTTGGTTATGCATCTGGATAGGCAAAGCCCTGGATGGTACTGGCCAAGATCACAGCTAGCGCAAGAATTGGAAGGCGAGCCATCGTCTGAAACCAAGGCAACTGATATTACAGACGCACCAACAGTCGAGCCTCTTTCGCAGAACAAAAACAAATGTAAACATTCTCCGGAAAATGGTGGCGTGGTGCCGCTCTCCTGGTTCATCACTAGTTTTGCAGGGGAACTCGGAGTCTCTTGTCTGGACCACAAAGTGCTCCTTCCAATATGGGATTATTTGCTGACACAAGGAGACTGTTCTAATAAATTCTTTCTAGCTATTGCAATGCTTGACAAACATTCAGACACTTTGCTTATGTCTAGAGGTGAAGAAGTTAAGATTGAATTGGAGAAGGTATTAAACTTCAAAGCAAACTCATTTGATGAAGAATCTTTTGTTGGATCAGATGGTAGTGGATCATCACCCGACATGAACGATGCTAACACTTCAGAATGGCTTGATATGGCCAAATCTCTCTCTGAATCCACGCCGTTGTCGGTTATCAATATGTTGCGCACGGTAGATGACAGAGCAGTCACTGATGCCCTGACTCTAAGAAAAATTGCATTGGAGGAGAAAGCCAAGGCACAGATGGAAGCGGACGAAGCAGCAAAGAAAAAAGAGCGTGACGAGAGAGACGCTGAAGCCAACAAAGTTTTAATGAAGGCGAGGCTCGTTTCATATTACAGAGGTGAGTAGAATCTATCCCGAGAGCAACACGATGCTCAACACTATACATCGCTTTTGCTCACGGATTATTATTTTTGCACATTTCATCAAAGAATACAATCCCGAGAAAGTCGATACCATTGATCAGGTAAGTCAATCACCCCTTCCAAAACCTGCTTATGATTCGTGCCGTTCCACATGATTATTGCTCATATGTGCAAATCATTGCAGATATACGATATGTTTGATGGTCGCTTCGAGGTTCTGAACGAGAAATTGAAGAAGAAGGTGAGGCCCCAGGCATATAATGGATAAGCTGGCAATAACAATTTTATGCACTTACATGTTTCGTCGATCAAAGTACGGAAAAGGATTCCTCCCTGATGAACATGTTAAAGATCAAGTGTCTAGCCAGACTCGCCACTTTCTTGAGTCCGTGAATAAAAGTATAAGCGTTACACGAAAGCATGTTGCAATGTCTGTAACTGAACGGCGTAGGAAGAATGCAACACCCACTTTAACTTCAAACCAGGCAAGAAGCAAGGTCGCACTAGAAGTTTCTCCTACTGAAATAATACCCCATGTCTGCAGCACCAAAGGACACAATCCGGTCACTGGTGAAAAGTGGGACATCCCAGAGAGCAACCTGAAATTTTACTTGATTGACTCTCGACCTGAGAGCATAGCTAAAGAGCAGGGCAGATTTCCAACAGCAGTGGACATGGGCCCTCACAAACTTCAAGATCCAGATGAACTCCAGCAATTAACTGAAATGTTCGAGAGTCTCAGGAGTGCAGTCCACATCTGTATCATGGGTGAGGGCTTTTCGGCATTTCCTGCGCTTTATGATCACCCTTTGACCTATGAAGAGGAGCGTTTGTTGGAAGATGACATTTCCCGTACAAGTGACTGTTGCCTTTTCTTCTTGAAGAAAGGCTTTCCATTTGTCAGCATTCTGAAGGTCAGTGTTTGCTAATTGTGGTAGTGTTGTCATGAATCATTTTTGGATTATGAGAATTCGTGACTGACAAATACATAATACTTATTCATCATTTCTTCAAGGGTGGTTTTGCTGCGGCCCACGCCTTTCTATGGCGAGAAGGTCCACAAATTGGGCTTCCTCCGTCTTATGTTTTGGTCGATTATGATCCGCTAGTATCTCTCTTTGCTCAGCTTGAGGCATCTCATCAAGAGCAAGAAGAATACAAGAATGCACCCGCGCGAGAGAAGACAGCAAGGACACTCCAAAAAATCATTGACAACTCTATGACTAAGCTAACGTTGGAAGAACAGCGTTTAAACAATCTCGCATCCGACTTAGCAAGGCCAGAAAACGTGGACAAGATGAAGCAATCAATGAGAACTTTGACACAAAAGGTTTCAACTACAGGGATAAGCTTTGGCAGGCAAGTTTATGATGTATTATTGGAAGCGTCCCAACACAAATCATTCTAACAATGACACTTTCTTGTGCATTCCAAACAGGACACCTCCCTTATTCATGTCAAAGAAATTTCCTGCGACGAAGCCCACAGTATCAACAGAAATTCCACCAACACAAGAAGAATCACCAAAGTTAGCATCAATAGCCAGCTTCAAGGAGAAGATGGCGCTTAAGTGGCAACAACCCAAAGGTACATCAATGGGCGAAGAGGCAGTTGAAGGTGAAGATAAAATTGTGCCCGCAAAGGAAACTGAAGCCAAAATCATACTAGAAGGAGACGAAGCGAAAGATACGCCACCATCAAATAATGATGATTCAGATGGTGATGCCATTACTGATAGCTTGCGTACTCAATCCATTGATTCTATCGAGCAACAGCAAGAATCAACCGTGTCTGGAACCAATAAACAGCCACCACTTTCTCAATTCAGATTGAAAATAGGCTTTTCAACAAATGAAGGAGGAAACACTGAAATCAAAACCGACGACCCAGCAGGAGGCGGGGAAAGCAATCAACTCAAAAATCGTTTTGGCTTCTTGAAGAAACCAACCGAGACCGCAAATGATAAGACCCCGACAGCCAAAGATGAAGCTGCTGGACCTAACCAAGTGAAGAACCGTTTTGGGTTCTTAGCTAGAACGAAGAACCCTACTAATCAAACTGATGACGAGGCGACTGAAAAACCTGCTACAAATACAGCTTCGGATGGTGTTGCAGTAGAAGAAGTTAAAAAAAAGTTCACCAATCTAACCAAGTCATTCGGCACTACCATATCCTCTTCAAACCAAGGGGCACGCCCAAATCCGTTCGCAAATTTATTACAGAAAAGAGAAGCAACATCAGAAGAAACAAATAGTTCTGACCGAAATACGCCTGATCAGGATCCAAAACAGTCACCACCAAGCTCTCCAGTTAAATCAACGTTTGATAGCTTCTCCAAATCATTTGAAGCTGTAAAGTCTGGCGCTGATAAATGGATAAGAGAACAAGAAGACCCCTTCAATCCAAAAAGTAGAGAGCCCGTCTTGACTAGATTTCAGAGAGCAAAAAAATCTGATGCTAATTCCGCTGCTGTTGCTGACAATCAAGATACAAATGCGAGTTCAGGATCGTTACTCTTAATGGAAGACGATCACGATGATCTAGAAGATGTTATAGATTTTGGCACAACGACAGAGTCAGATACAACAGAAGCTTTGCCAGATCCTTTTGATGTGTCGAACCAGACAGCTGAGGCACCAAATGACTTGTTCAGTGGTTTAAATCCACAGCCAAAAGTAGATCCAACTCAAGACTTTTCTGGTGATTTGCCCGAAGAGAAGAAGGGACCAGAAGAAAATACCAGTATAGAATAACAAAGACAATGCTTAGTCTAAAAAAACAGTGCGTAATTTTATGTCCACGATACATTAATCGCCTCTCCATTGAGCCCGCAACTTTCAATGGTACTGTCAATGGATGGGAACAAATCTTGTGGTGGAAACTTTGCTTTCAATCCAAATGACTTGCCGGCTTTGGCTTCCTCACTTGATTGCTAATCATACACAACAATAGTTTTAAGACATGAGGCACCCTCTTAGAATTCAGGTTTGTAGCACAAAATGTAACTTACCGCAACAAAAGCATAAATTACTTTCACAGGATCATCACCATCAAACTTCTTCACCAATTTACCCCCTCCAGGCATTCGAATTTGAACTCGTGCACCATTATTACCATTGGTCGGTTCTTTCACATCTATACTTAATATATCTTGCAAGAATGAATCATTGGACGAAGATAATTGTGTGGCACAGTTATTGTCATCATTTGAATCCATCATACTAGCACGAATGGCCGCTTGCAGTTGTTCTTCTTCCGACAGTTCGTGGATAGGACGTTGTTGTTGAGTGTTGGCGTTGCCATTATTTTTGGGTTTACCGTCTAGACGTCTACCGCTGCCTACATCTTTCCATGGGTCATCATTCTGAATAATTATTCGTAGAATGGGATTTTGTTAGCTTTGGTAAATGTTTGTCCACGTGAGACTCATAATGTTGACAACTTAATAGTCACACACTTACTCGTGTCATTGCATTCGATTTACCTGCCGATGCAATGCAGAACATTAACGTTTGCGAACTCAATGAAAATTGTAAACTTTGTTACCTCGACAAGACCATCACTAACCTTGTAATAAATCCGATTCTTTCCACCAATACTGAGGCTGTATCAAAGCAAAAATAATCTCGTTAGACGATGCATGATAACATTAATACATGATTTTGACAAGAATCAAGTAGTACAATACAAAAGTGTTGTGCATCACTTCTCGATACATGAGATTTGTCTTTTTGGCTGTCAGTAAGTGCATTTTTTGTCTTCAGAGTTTTTCAATTCTCAGAACAGATCTTGGTAATAAAATGTTTCATCTTCATTCAGCTTACAGACTCTTGCGAAATATAATCTCATTCAACAGACAAAGCTACAACACAAACATCGAGTTATCAAATTACAATAAAAGAAAATACACTACTAATCTCACCAATCCCATATCCATCATAGCCTCACTAGTACAAGCGGGGGGTAAACTCTCCACGACACAAAAGACACTATACCCCTTCTCAATCAACTCCTCCACCTCCTTGGCCAGATTAAAATGCGAAATCAAGACGGGTCGTTCATTCGTCGAATTCAAATTCCAATACCGGCCATTGATTTTACGAATAGCGAACCAATGCGAGGACTTGTTGCATATGAATCCGTCAATATTGGTAATGTCCGACCCATTGCTCAGCACCGATTGTTGTTTGATGTTGGGTAATTCCAATCCGTACCCGTTCATTAATGCGGCACGCAAGACTTCGATGGAGAAGTTACCGGAGGCATCGACGTTGCCGGATCCCTCGGCGATGCGTTGGAGGTAGTCCTTGGAATGGACGCCGCCTTCGTTGTTTTGGGACATGTAGGTCAGTTCCATCTCGTCGAGTTGGTGGGCAATGTCGGAGAGGGTGGAGGGGGAGAAGGCGTTGGATTGGAGGAGGTTGTTGAGGGCGTGTTGGCCGCAGAGCAGCTTTGATGATTATGGCATTGTTGTTTTGGAAAGAGACAGAGAGGCAGAACGAAAATTTAGTTGATGAGACGCAGCCTATTAGTAACAATATTTGCAGAGCCATGAAAACTAAACTCACGGCATCTTGACGTTCGTGGTAGATCCAATATTGGGTTGTCATGGTGTGAATTGATTTAAAGTGTCAGAACAGTTGTTGTTATAACCACTTTGGAGTTGGAGGAGACGCGAAAGTGATGAGCCGAAAATGGAAAGACTATCATCTCTGCGCTTCTTATAAGGTCTGTACTGATATATCATATATTCATATGAAATGCCGTAATAAAATCAATTTCCAGTACAGGCCTCAATTGCGACAACGTCACCTTGATTGACTTGACCTTGACTTATGACTTCCATCTTATCCATCATCTTCATTTCCACATTATTATTTGCTTTGATGTTGTTTGATGCTTGAGTTCTTCTTCACATGCACAATATCTAGAGGCAGGGCCATCACCACATCATAACCAAAGCTCTTCTTCTCAGCTAATCTTGCTTTCAGTATCAGCAGAAGCAGTACATCATGAATCCCACCACGGCCTTTCTCCTAATCACATTCAATATTCACACCCAAGCGCTCAACATTCACCACCCCCACCAAAACTTCAACTCACGATACAACGATGTCATCATCAACACTGCTCTATCATCCACGGCAGCGATAGATCAACAACGCAGTAATAATGATAATAATGTTCAATCATGGGATAATGATCAAAGGGAGGAGTTGGATTACATCACACACGCTTTGTTGCAGCAGCCTCCTCGAGACGAGAATGGGTACAACTGCAACAATAATCATCATGATAATGCCAATCAGATGATGATTCATAATAGCAATGAGAATGACGAAACAATGAATCATAATGTTCCTATTAATCATCAATGGCAATTCCGTGACAACTCTCAACATCAATCAAGGAATAATAATAATAGACACGATAATTCACGCAGCAACGACCTCTCGCGAAGAACACGCTCGAACAATGTACGAGTCATGACGGGAGCCCAACGTCGATCCACATGGGAATCGTATGCCATGCCGGGAACGCCTCCGCGATCGATTCATTCTATTAATGACGGGGGAGTGATTGGTTCACCCCGTGGAAGGGGTGATTGGGAGTACACCTCTAATGGACCTGCCACTTCTGTTACTATGAATGACGAGGAACAAGATGGCGGTTATTTGAATAATGAGGTGAATAAATATCATCATGTGGGATTCAATGGAGATGGGACTAGTGATGATACCATGAGAGTAGGACAAAGAACTTACAATTTGGGAAATACCGTGGGGTTTGGATCAGTAGACCACCATGCTGCTTACAACGGTGAAAGGATCCACGGTAATTCAGGGAGAGCTGATCATAGAACTTATAATATGGGGAATACCATCGGGATTGGATCCCCAAATCACCATAATCGCAACATTGCATCTTCTGTTATGGACAGGACAGTCATGACGGGAGCTCAACGTCGTGCGACCTTTCAGAATATTCATAGTTATGATCCTTCCATTACTGATTCTACAAACTTTCACTACCTGTCCGAAGAGAATGAACACCAAGACAGCAGCTTTGAAACATATACGCATCAAGACCTAGTGGATGCTAGTGATGACTTGCCTAACATTGAGTCATCTGATGTGGGACAGGAACGATACATCGGGGGTGCAGAGTTCATTTCAAGTTTTACTAATACACAACAGCATAATACGGATGAGACATTGGATGGAAAAGAACATGCAGATACCAATGGATTCCAGCCTTTACCTACCGCCCCCGATGTTCAAGAGGTTAGTTATCAGCAAGAGGATAGCACCGAGTACGAGACAACCGGTAACTTTATTCCATCGAGAGCATCCGTGAATGATGCCATCACTCCATCATTCAAAGGATCGGAAGGCACCTCGTACTCCATGAATAGAGGCTTGAAGGATTCTGGTATTTTTGGATTGAAGGGCAAGCAGAAGCAAAGCAAATCATCACCGTTTGCCAATGGAATGAATGTTGGAGCAGCTGCTGGTCCATTTGCCAAGTCGAGCACTCAGTCATTCAAAGCTGCCAGTGCCCCCAAATTTAATGCTCTCAAAAGCCCCCCTGTATCGAGAAATATAAATGGTATTGGAGGCATAGGTGGTGGTATGAAGAAAGGTCCCCTTGGCATTGGACTGAAGGGCAAAGAGCAAGGCAAGTCAGTGTTTAGCAGTGGGACGAAATCTGGACCTAGTCCATTTGCCAAGCCGAGTAGCACAACATTCAAAGGAATCAAACAAACTTCTTTCCCAGTTAATGGCATGGGAGGTAGTGGTCTTGGTATGCTGAAAGGGCTTGATAATGCTGGCCTAAAAGAGAAATTTTCAAGAGGTGGTCTTTTTGGCAAGAAGTCAAGCAGTAGTATTCAAGGTTCTAACACGAATAGCCCCAGTGTGTTTGAAAGGAAAGGCAGCGCGCCAGTTAATAGTGGCTTTGGTAGTGAAATGAAATCACCAGGATCCTTAGGGTTTGGATTGAAAGGAAAAGAACAAAGTGAAATGAAATCCGGTGCTGGTCCTTTTGCCAAAACCTCCAACGCGCCTAAATTCAAGGGTTCTGAGAGCTCTTCTATGCCAATGAATGGGTTCCAGAAGAACACTGCCGGCCTCAAAGTAAAAGGTATTGAAGCTGTCAAGGGAGTATTGGGGAATATTAAAGGATTCGGTTCTGCGAATGGATCTGGGAGCACCCAAATCCAAGATGTCTATGGAAGCATAGCTCCTTCGGACAATGTGGGATGGCATGAAGGCGACTGCAATTTAAACCCCGTTGGTCTCAGATCAAGTCCTCCGAAGACATTCAAACCGTTTGTACCGCCCGTTCAAGCTCAACCACAAGCACAAGAAGAAGATGAAGTACCTAACCAAGACCTGGCATCTTTTTTACAAAGTCCAAGTAACAATATCAAGCGTAAAGCCAAGGACGTAGCAGATTCTTTATCAGCCTTGTCATCACCTCCAATCTTCTACAACGACTTTGAGGAGACTCACGAAGAATTGACATACGAAGATGAAAACAAAGACAGTCGGTACTTAAATTTTGCAGTATCCGGTGGCGCAGTGCAGGAGATGCCCTCAGTCGATGACGTGCCAATGCACACTCCCGCAAGAAGATCACTACCGCCCTATCTCTCACTTGTTCCAATTTTGGGCAAAGGGCTCGGAGTAGTGACAAACAAGCCATTCAAAATTGGAGAATTCGTAGGGAATTATGAAGGTGAGATCATGGAAGAGGATGTCAAAGGTATGTGTCATTTTGTCTCGTGATGAAAATTAGCTCCACTGGTTCTCGATACTCACAACACACTAAGATCGCCGGTACTTGAAGTCCCTCGAGAACAAATTAACTGATGAAGATAGACAGTGGATGCGAAATCGTTTAGAACGAGGGCAAACAATCACAGGGACATATTTGTATGGTATTGATAGAGACGCTGGCAATGTTTACAAACATTTTGGCCGTAGTAAGAACGAAGAAGAAGAAAAACCCGATCGAATCTTTGTGGATGCCGAAGATGAGTACGAGTCACTCTGGACAAGATTTATCAACCACGCCAGTCCACCACTTGACAACTTAAAGCCAATGAGCGTGCCAGAGAGTTATGATGGAAAACCACGAGTCTGGTTTATGGCCAAACGTGATATTGAGCCAGGAGAAGAGTTATGTTTTGATTATGGTGACGACTACTGGCTTGATGGGGATGAGGTCTTCTAAAGATGCATGCCAAGAGAGGTTACACAGTTACACAGGTGCCCATGTTCAATAATTGTACACAAGAATCAAAGATACCTACTGAAATGAATAATGACGAAGTGAAATAAGTACTTAATTATTTTGTTTGCAAACATGATACTGTAGAATACCCAACAGCCTCACATTGCATTGTATGATCAATCAGCACGAGTTCTCTGATTAGACAAACATTTAGACAAATCATGAACAATTCGTCTGCAGTGTTGCCTATCACTCTTCTTCACTGAATCTGGTAATGACAACTCGTTCTCAGGGAATGCAAATAACTCAACCAAGTCACTGCATGATCCTTTCTGTCCGCCCTGAACATCACGACAAATGCATATGTCTGATGTGTTATTATTTGGTATAGAATATAGTTCCTAAGAACGTAACACTTACCTGCTTTCGTATAGGCTCAAAATAAAACCTCATTGCCTCACGTTGACATAATAATTCAGCAAAGCACCGCTTCTCTGTCAATTCCTCACGAACACTGAGACGGCCACGTAGTAAGGTATTTCAACAAAGAGATGAGATGACGACCCCCAAAGAGAATGATCAAGCGGGTTTGTAATATGTAATATCATAATTTATCTATATCTTTCAACTATCCCACCTACCATTCTTCATTTTGTATGCCATACTTTCTGTGGCATTCCTGTCGCTTTATTGAAGGCAATCTACAGGGATGCTTATTACTCATCTCGAGAGGGAAGAAAATTATGGTATGGGCTATGGCATTTGGCATGCATGGGTGCGTGGAGAAAGGTGGAGAAACTCTTCCCATTCAGGCGGGGACAATTTAATCTTTCCAAGTTTTGGAAGGACCCCCCCCCAAAAGCCCCGATTTCGGGGGTTGGACTCCCCCCGCCCACTATTTACCCCCACACTAGTTATCCTACTAGTAAACCTAGTTACGATACATACCATAGTACATAACTAGATAGAATGAAGATTACCAACATGAATTACTGTACGTACTTACATACTTACTGTATTACTTAGAGACTAAGTTAACTAGTAGGCTCCTAGTACGGGGGTAAAATAAGTGGGGGGCACATTTGGTACCCCTCCCCCCCCCTCTTGGCCAGGTCATTTCCAAAACTTGGAAAGATTAAATTGTCCCCGCCTTAGTGCAGGCCTCCGCTCTGTTCTCCCATGACCAATAGTGGTGGCTCACAGCCCCACAGCAGACCACAGCTCACTGGTCACTGGTTCACTGGCCACTGGCCAATCATCTCCAATCAGCAAAGATTAATGATAGCACGCGCCCATAATTTCAACTTCTGAGGTAGTTTTCGACTCTTGACGCATGAATACCTGCATACCTACCTGCCTACCGAACCAGTTTCAATTCCAGGAGGTGAGTGGTCGTGTAGTCGTGTATGAGGCCATTCTTGATATGATGAGAACGCGAGATCGTGTTGTTTCCTGAGTAGTTGGTTTTGCTTACTCAACCCATAATTTCTCACTTGAACTTTCTATTTGTCTGGAGTGGCAGAACCAACAAATATTATGCTCTCTGTATCAGCGAGAGTTGCTGCTGCCCAGCGTACTTATAGTCGACTGATGATAAGCCCTCCAGTAGCAATCTCAAAACCATTTTGGAAAGGTGCCTCATTACCGTTGAAACAAGCGACACGGTCTTACATATTCTTGCCCTCCAATATTGATGATGTACTCAAACTTATCAAATCACAATCTAGCGAAAGAGCAAGAATCATGGTCAAACTCTCATCACGATGGCAAGATCAATTGGGGACCGCATTGGATCGATACGACAAATTATTGAGACAAACTTCTTCTAATTTGTTGTATAATATGAAATCGACGCAAGCAGTGCAATCGCCAACAGGTTCGTCCAAGACAATGACTAAATACAAATCACTAAAAACATGGGGAATAAATCGTCTCGTGACACACTACAATGCTAGGAAACGAGTGTTTGCAAGTAGAAGAAAGGCCTTCAGAAGATACAAAATAATGAACGGATCTGACAAAGCAATCTATCGAGAGCAGTTTTACAATCAAAAGAAAATGAGGTTACATCAAGGTTTGACACAATTGAGGGCTAAGATTGAGAGGAAAAGATTGGCAATTAGAGACTGGTTGATCAATGGCAGAAATACGAATCTAGCTATTACTAATGGTGACCAATTTAATTGTGCTGATGGCGCAAGCACAAGATGGAAATCGTTAACACTAACAGAACCATCACAGCAATCTTGGTTCGACGAAGAAGGATATCCTCTAACTTCTCGGGAAGATACAGGCAGATTTGTCAACCCCTGGGGGTCCCAAAGCACAAATGGAGAGAATGGGTTCATAAATTTCATCAGATGGAAAACTGAAGGCTTGTTTGGTCGCAGTGTATCTACGCAGCCGGTTCAAGACAATAACAGAGTTCCAAAATCAATTTATAGAGAAGGAACTAGCCCTTATACGAGAGCTAAACACTTTACTGATAGTGTAGCAGAACAGACAATCAAGTTAGCGTGGCTTGGTCATGCAACTACTTTGATACACTTCCCAGGCAACTTCACGATCTTGACGGATCCTCATTTTTCTAATTATGCCGGGCCAATGAAAAGGAATGACCCCCCTCCAATGAGTGTTAGTGATTTGCCCTCTATTGACTGTGTTATGATTAGTCATGACCATATGGACCACTGTAAGTGATAATTGTGTGTTGTCTTTGTTTCATTGGTCTGAATTAATTCACTCTCGTACCATTCATGCAATTAGTGGACTATTGGTCGACATTAGAGCTCGTCGATTCGAATAAAGTGAACTTCTGGGTCGTACCTCTTGGAATAAAGGACTGGCTCATTAGAAAGGCGGGAATCAACCCAGAGACAATTATAGAACTAGAGTGGTGGGAGGGAGTTCGTTTCAGCAAAGATGTAGTGAAAGATAACGAGTTGTCTTCTTTGTCGAAGGTAGAAGGATTGTTTCGAGCTTTTGATAAGACTGCCGGGCAGACTTCGGATAGCAAACACAAATCACAATCTGATAGACACGAGTTATCAATAACGTGCGCTCCAGCCCAGCATTGGTGCAGTCGTACTCCCTTTGATCGAAACCACAGACTGTGGTGCTCATTTGCAGTTCATGCAACCCCATCATGTGAAGGTGATTCAACAAGAAGAACGTCGCAATCTCATTCCTTCTATTTTGCGGGTGATACAGGGCTCCCAAACTCGTTTCCTCTCCATCACCAGATTGGTGATCGCCTTGGACCATTCGACCTTGCAGCCATTCCAATAGGAGCTTATGAACCGAGATGGTTCATGAAAGAAAGCCACTGTGACCCTTCAGAGGCTGTTGAAATACACCAAGCAATACGGTCACGAAGAAGTGTCGCAATACATTTCGACACATTTAACCTGGCGGATGAACCGCAGGAGGAACCGCCAAGATTACTCGTAGAAGAAGTGGACCGGTTAAATGAACAGATAGGCAGGCTTGCTGCCGAGGTAGAAGCTGTGGCGGATGAGATTAAAATCGTTGTTCGTGACGAGACACCTAACCCTAACATAGAAAAGTGCATGGATAGCTCTAAGACAAACCTCAGTCATCAATCCAAAGACTTTTGTGAGACTAAAACAATGGCTGAAATTCTTCCTCCCTTAGTTGATTTTGCCGTAATTCACCAAGGTCACTTTATCGAGTCGTCACCAAAGGAGTAAAATAACTGTTGATTCGCTTGTGCTCAAACAAATATTTACTTAAAAATTTCAATATATGAACATGATAATATCATATGGTTATTTGCGATGTTCGGTACAGCAATTTAATTCTACGTAAGGTTGTGTTCTACTCAAGCACCATGCACACTCTATCTCATGGTCAACCCAAAAAGCCTTCATCATCTACGTCCACCACCCTGACGACTTCTATTTCCCCACCTATTCCTATGATCATTAGCAAATGGTTCATCCTCATTGTTATTTCGGAAGTAGGGACTAGATTGATGTATTTTGAATCCAAACACCCGAGGAATGTATTGTTGTGATGGCTTTACCGGTATATTTTCGGGGTGAGTCATAAAGTATAAATGAGGAAATGTCGTTCCAAAGTATGCTCCATCGATGTTGGCTTGGCGAGTGCTCTTGGGGAAGAAGAGACCTTGACATCGCGGACAGAATACATTTACAGTGTAGTTGCGTGGTAAGTCGGAGAGTCCTGCAGGTAGCACTGGTTGACCTTGACAGAACACGTTGGGACAGCGGCCAAATGCAGCGGAACGATATTTTTCATACATTGCATGCATTCCTCGGTTTGTCACGATGTAACTGACCACAATATTACGGTTGAATAAGCACGCAAATGCAAGTGATGAAATGAAAACTGAAGACGATGCCTTACCGTGCATGAATCAGTCCATATAGCATTTCAGCAGCAGATTCTACAATTTCTTGTTGCTCCTATGAGTACCGGGAATTATTACATCGTGCATGAGAATAGTCAGAAAATCCAATGCACAAAAAAGAAACAGATGACCAACTTAAAACACTGACCTCTGTGAGTGAATCCTCCATGGGCATTTCAACATCCAACACCATATCCAATGCATAATCATAATATGGAACAAGACCATTTAAACCAGTTAGGTTAAAGTCATCCTGGATTGTTTGTGTTGATGTAGCCAGAGGGTGAGAAATGAATAATCGTTATTGTGAAAAAGCCCTTATGGTGCACGCTTGGTCACAGATCCAAAAATACATCTAAAAATGTACCCAGAACACCAACTTCTGGGAAAATACAGTCAATAACACTGTTTTCGTGCATGATGTCCTCGAAAACACCCGTCGTGAAGAATGCCCATCATTTACAACCCTAGACCCTAACAAGACCCATTATCAATAAGGACTCACCTGGATGTAATCCTCATCAACCTCACAAAAAAACTCATTGCCCCTCAAACCACAAAACCAAGCAATCCAACTCCCATCTTCATCACTTGCACTAATTTCAGAACTATCCTCATCCTCCTCATTTTCCTCATCACCAAAATCCCTCCCCCCCTCTTCCCCATATTGACCCCCGTCCGCCTCAACGTACCCATTTTGGGAGGCCTTGTACTTCAAACTGTCGCTCTTCATCATTTCGGTGAAGGTAGATGCCGCTTGCGCTGCTTCGGTGGTGGTGGCGGACAGTTCGTTGGGGGGGAGGACTGTTAGAGCCATCTCGTTCCCATCGGTGCCATAATCGGTGCCTATGTAGTTGGTGTCGTCGTTTATCTTTAGCTCTGTTAATGCCAATGAATCGGGATTTGCCTCGGCTTCGGTTTGGTCGTTGTCAATAATTTTGTCGGTGGCATTGTCAGGGAGTTGCTCTTCGGAGGGATCATCTCCGGGTGCCGATTCAACGGGCTTATCTCTAGTTATGTTCTCGTGTTCTTCATTCGACATCTGTAATTGTTTTACCTCCTTGATAATAAGTTGTTATATTAGTGTTTAGGCAGCTGATGCGGCAGCCGTGGGTGCACCAATAAATGCAGACGTAGAACGTGACGATGGACGATGGACGATGGGACGATGGATGATCGATTGCCGCATAGGACAGGATAAGAAGATGTACGTACGTATTGCACTGGTACATACCACATAGATACCCAACCAAAGTTCACCAACGTGTCGTTCATCGTCAGTTCGCGTCAGTCATAAGAGGTCATCAATCAGCTAGAGCAGAAGATAAAAAATCTCATATTTCTCATATATTTATTTACCGGTTGGAATGAAGTGAAAGTTATTGTTCCTTCATATGCAATAATGCCGTCCTACAAGAAGTGTTGCATCCTCCTTTTCTCACTAACTGCATCAAATGCATTTCACCTCCCTGTTCGATCAAGGCTGGCAGTCTCATGGCGAACAACGCCATTGCAAATGGCGGAGACGGAGTTGAGCGAAGTTGATAAATTACGTGCTGCTGCCGCCAAGGCTAGGGAAGAGTACGAGCGTCTGAGTAAGGTATGTTGAATGAAGTCATGGAACGAAACTTCATAATGTCTCAATATATTTACTGAGAATGGAGAACACATCTATTCTCATAGGAAGCAGGCAAGGAAGTCGTCACCGCCACAGCGTCAGAATCGATTCCTGTAAAGAAACTCAGCCCGTCTGAAATTCAATCTCTAGCGTCCTCCATCGACTTTACTGGAGATGCATCCTCTCAAACAGCTGCCTTGGATAACCTCGTAGACTCTGGTTCCTTTACCATCTGGAAAAGTGCAATACGTCGCACTAATTCGGTTACAACATCTTCGACAATGAAAAGTCTACTTGTTCCTTTCCCCGTGACACTGCAGTCATTAGAAATGCGAACTGATGGAAAAATTACTGGAGAAAGTTTAGGCATTGGTGGAGAGGGCGATGTCAAATTTGAAGATTTTCAAGACCTTACTATAGCGGTAGTTTTGGGTAGTACGGCGGCCGGTATTGCTTCTCTAGCTCTGCTTCCTGAGAATGTTGGAGCGACCTTTACTTATTTGTTTGCACTTATACCCGTTGGGTTTATTGGAGTTGGATCGGTAGCTCCGGGATTGATTGCGGAAGTTATTCAGGGTGCAAGGAAGGAGAGTGATGATGAAAACACGAGGAAAGAAAGGATTTGTCGTCATGAGGCTGGTCACTTCTTGTGTGGATATTTGTGTGGTTTGCCTGTTAAGAGTTATGAGATTAATGCAGATACTGGCGCGGCCTGTGTTGAGTTCCATACCGATGGTCGTGAAGCTGGGGGAAAGCTTTCAGAGGACGAGATAAGCGCATTGTCTGTAGTTGCTATGTCTGGCAGTGTTGCGGAGATATTGAGTTACGAAAAGGCTCGGGGAGGAGAGAACGATTTACTTCAGTTGCAGGATTGCTTTCGAAGAGGCAAGGACTTTATTGGAGCTGCAAAGCAACAAGATCTTACTCGATGGGGCGCATTAACTGCGTATTCAATGATCAAAGAGAATATGGGAAAATACGAAAAGCTCGTTGATGCTTTCAAGGAGAAAAAGAATTTATCTGAATGTGTTGCTATTATTGAAAGTTGAGTGAAACGTTACTTCTCTCTACCTGGAACCTCTCTCGATACTGTATGAATAAGGAAGTTTATTATGACAAACAGTACTTATTGAGTGACAGCAACAAGTTTGTGTCAATTATCATTTTCATTTAGCAGCCCTCTCCCACTCACAACAATTTTTCAAACAGGGATCACAATCAGTCATGCATTGAGCTTTATTTTCAGCTCTGTGATACACGGTACCATTTGCTATACGACTAATACCCTTCCCAAACAATTTGCAATTCATCTGATTAGCCACATGTATCTTCATCACATCGGCGAGTACTGGCATCCATTCAGGCAAAACCTTATGTGCATACGTAAAGCACTCATTTTCTAGCATTTTCTGAATCACTTTTGTGCAATCATCCTTGAAGTAATCAGGGCCTAAGGGATGTGCATGTAGGAATCCATCCCATATACCACCTCTTGAGCGAAATGCATGGGTGTCAATCACAGGAACGTCTAAGCAAATTCCATGCTCTCGTAGAAAATATGACACTTGCGAGTCTTCTCCACTATGATCATCCTTATGACCCCAAGTAAATTTTTTGTCGTTTTGCCATGAATGCCATTTTAGGACTAATGATCTAGAGAATCCATAAAACGAACCAATGGCCATGTTGATTGTTTGGTTGTTGCGTCTTCTCCCACCATTGCCTGCATACCATCCTACATAATGGTCTTCATTGTATGAATATTGATTTAGATACTGTTCAATGACATGGAGGTTGAGGAAAGAATCTGTATCGACCTTAAAGAACCATTTACATTTCTTAAATGCTTCATCATTTGATTGTGTCGAAATGTAATCCCACAATATCATTGTCTTTATCCACAGCAATTTGTAGACATCACCGCCACGAATGGATATCGTCCTAGTTTTCAAGTCGATTCTCGCAACTTCTTCTTGATTCGTACTAGTTACTACAAGAAATGAATTGGGGTAGTATTGTAATAGATGAGTGTGTTGAGAGTATTCTCGCTGTGTAGTGGGAAGGAAGTAGCATGATTGATATGCGACAGGATAGAGGTGCGGCGGAAGGATAGATCTAGCAGTAGATCCTTCTTCTGGTGCTGTTGTTGATATATTTAATAATGGTATGCTGCCATTGTTACAGGCATAATCAATGATTTGATTTGGATTTATGATCTTGGTACTCAATTTTGATGAAGGCAATGATGGATGCGGAGAAAGATGTGATAGGTCTGGTTGAAGTGCAATGTTTAAAACAGATACATGTGCGATTGCAAAAGCGATCAACCATAGGCTTGCTTTTCGCATTCTTAGCGTGAAGCTCATGATATAGAGGGAGAGGGGTGATAATCAAGAATCAAGATTTTTTAGAAATCTTAGTTGTATGGAAAACTGATCGATTGTTCTTAATCCAAAAGGCCCTTCAAGAAATCAAACAAAAAAATAAAAATATTTTTGGCTGATAGAGGTAAATATTCAATAAACCTTGTGTTCTTACCTCTAATTTTATTTTTGTACGGACAGGTAATTTAATAGGTTTTAGAAGGCATTACTCATCAATTCATTTGATTAGATAATATTGTTCCCCCCCTGAACAAACCAACACAACGCAACCCCAGCCCAAACCCAACCGACCGACAACCGACAACCAACTGCGACGGCAACGTTTTGATGCTGTAGCTCTATTTTAGGTTTTGCAACGGGGATATTTTGCGGGTATTGCACTAATTTTAGCGGGTATTTTAGGTTTTGCATTCGGGGGTTTTTAGGTTTTGCAATCACCTTTCGGGTTTCATTAACCCTTTATCCTTCAGAACGGGTATTACTTTTTGGGTATTTTAGGTTTTGCATTTTGCAGAACGATCGAGATCGAGCGAGCCACCCCAACAACGAACCATGGCCGCCGCACTGATTCTGCTCTCACCATAGACCCCA
>JALLPH010000440.1:0-19719 GCA_036939855.1 Cyclotella choctawhatcheeana
CTTATAATGAGAGATTGGAAGGGTCAAGCTGATATGAAATGGCTGAATCAGTCTGCCCACATGCAATCTTGGTGTGAAACGTAGGGACCTGGAGCTGAAATAATCACCAGCAGTGACTAAAGAGGCCAGGTGTGGTGATGGTTGTGGAGAATGAATTCCAATCTCAACCTTGTCTAACCATTTAATATACTAATGGTGGGAGATTGGAAGGGTTGGGATACTGTGAATTGCCTGAATCAGTCTGAAGATACTCAATCTGGGTGTGAAAAGTTGGTATGGGCCAAGCCAAATTTGTACCCACTCATAACTCAAGAATAGGTTGTGGTGACCATTTTAAAGCCCATATACCAATCTCAACCATATTTAACCATTCATTATACTTATCTTATAATGAGATATTGGAAGGGTCACCAAGCTGATATGAAATGGCTGAATCAGTCTGCCCACATGCAATCTTGGTGTGAATCACCAGCAGTGACTAAAGAGGCCAGATGTGGTGATGGTTGTGGAGAATGAATTCCAATCTCAACCTCGTCAAACCATTTAATATACTAATGGTGGGAGATTGGAAGTGAAAAATCCGAAGGGCCAGCTGATGACTTGTTGGAAAGCCATTGACCTAAGGATGAAATCTCACAATGACACTATTCCTTAAAAAATTCTATTCATGGAATTTGTTTAGATTTAAATAGCCTACTAAATTTGGATCCTCACCATCTGTGGTGACTTTGACACCATTCTCTTGGCTTTTTTTAGGCGGCCCTCTTGCTTTTGGGTTGCTCCTCCCCCCAATGACATACACCTGGCACTATATCAATATCATCGCCATCTACGATCAAAACGCATGATATATGATATTCTAGCCGCTCCACTTCCATCAGTGGACAGTAGCAGTAGATTGCATTAGGGCCGCCATGGTATCCCATTCGGGTGGTCCAGGTTTTGGTGCTGAAAACTGTAGAATGTGCACCACTTTACTAGTACTAAGCACTGCTATGTGTACAATAACTTAAACTGACCGTCCAAATGGGCCGTCACAGCGGTGTCGATGCGGAGACTCTGGAGACTAGACTAGAATATCGTGCGTTTAGATCGTAGACGGCCATGGTTGAAGTGCCAGGTGGATCGGCTGCCGGGGGAGGAGCTGTAAAAATCACTACTGTGTATCTGTGAAATCACAAATGATCTGACCACTAGACATGTATGGTACCACCTAGATACTCTACCCGTATCTTTAACCTTCTTATGTACACACGCAACACGCAAAACGCAAAACGCAAAACGCAAAGATGATCGCTATCGCATTCGAAGTTCAAAGCAAACGTGCAACGCGACGACTGTAATGAAAAGGAACCACCTCTATCTCTCGGTGTCCTTCTTTACCGGAGGTAACGCCGCTGCATTTCTTCCCCACTGCCAACGTAGCTGTCTCCCAAGAGTTCACGACAAACAACATCATACGGCCATTAAGCCCCTCCTGCACTTACGCACATCGTATTCGTATCGTGATGAAATCACGGCAAATAGAGGCCAGAACAATGATGTTGGAAGGTGCAGTTTCGTCAATAGAGCGACATCACAATTTCTCATCAAATTCAACAAGATACTGTTGCAAATAAAACGTATATTGGTTCATTGTCATCGACGCACTACACAGCAATTGCTTGCATCGTTATTCCTTTCATTGGCGTTGATACTACCCACGACGCCATTGAAATCAAATGCCGCCTCTACTGTGGGTAGTAATATCAATAACTCTGCATCGCATAAGGTGGCACAATCTGTTGAATACTATCTGCAGAACGATCCATGTAATCGATCGTTCTCCACTTCTTCTTCTTCGAGAGCAGCACAGCAACAATCAAATATACTTTCGATTCAAACATCGTCACAACCTTCGTCTCTCGTCGCTTCTCCCTCACGACGCAACAGTGCGGGTGTATTAACGAAGAACAACAGACCCGAAAGGAAAACAACCCAGGGTATCGCATCGGCTCTAGTGGTAGCATCACTTGCCGCGGCGTCAATACGTGCTAAACTTCGTAAAACTCGAGTTGTCAGGACTGCGACGCCCTTTGGTAGGATGCGTAATACATCACCATTGGGAAATGGGGTATCGGTGATTCGACTTCGGATGGTGTTTGACTTACTACAACAATCCTCCGCCACTACGGTTGATGATAATGGTGCATGTGAATTCCTGGAGAAGCTGCAGACGGAGGAATACAATCTGTACGCTACAATAGCCATGCTGACACAACAACAGCAACAGCAGATTGGTTTAGATGCATACCAATTAAAACAAAAATCACTCGTCAGGTATCTTTCCAATGTTATCTCCATATTCAACAATAACAAACAACACATCAAGTATGGTTCCATGGTATCGACTCGAGTACCCTTTGTCGAAGATGCAGTAAAAGAATATACACTTTTATCCGAGTCAGAGAGAGTATTATATGGCAAATCAAACGAACGACAAATTTCACCATTATCGTCTGCTTCAAATGGTAATTATCAATCTATACGCGAACTCAAGAAAGCTGCTACCACAGATCAACAAAACGGCAATGCCAATCAAAAATTTGTCGTTGCATCGATTCTACTTGCCATCAAGGGAGATCATACCACCAGTCCCTTTTCATCGGGTATATACACAAAAAAAGATATTGGAAGAGCATTGATCCGTATAGGTACGGATGCTACAATGGATAGTTGTCTGGTGGGGACAGAAATTATGTGGATGCCACGAGAATTGGACTCTCGACGGGATGTTGAGGTAGTAGTAACAGAGAGTGACATTTTGAAGAAATTCTCTGATGTCATACCTCTTTCATAGTGTCTAGAGAGCTATTAGTGTTGCATACCCTTGAATGTCTAGTTTTATCAACTTGCGTTCTTAATGCTCCGAATGGTAAATCTTTGAGTGTTATTGATGATTAATTTGTCTCTCTTCTGATCGCAATCTTAGTTTCCCTTCTATCAAATCTGGCTGTCAGGCTTGGTAGATTTTATTTGTCTTGTACAAATTCACAGATGAAGTAATTTTTTTTTCCATTTACTATAATAATTTTTTAAGTTGATGAAAGGCATTTTTTTCTGTCCGGGAGCATGTGCGACTTGCTGTTGGCTATAATGCAACATCATTCCTGCTATGAGGTAGTCTAACGTTTACTTTATTCTTTATTTAACATAATGTCATTTGGCTATTTGCATATATTACCTCTTCTTCTGGGCGCATGCTTGATACCTGCAAACCTATTCACCGGTAGTGCATGCAAATAGTCCTAACCAGCAGTTTGATCTGAACGAACTGCCCATCTAAGTTTGCAGCATGAGCTTCGTGGGTTGTCCCTCCTCTCTTCTTTCGTTGGGCGTACAACATCTCTACTCCAAGAACTGTATATCCCACTCTTAAAGCCACTTTTAAACGACTTCTTCACTCTTCTATCTTCTCCACTGTGAAATGTAAGGATTACGACCTTTCCTCTGGGAGATAAAACATTTGGCAGATCCTCAAGAAGCTTCTCTAGCACTTCAAATTCTCTATTTACCTCGATTCGTATGGCTTGCATAACCCTTGCTATAGTAGAATCTAGCTGCTGTTTCAGTTTCTTCGCCTGATTTTTCCCCAGAGCTTGTTTCCCGTTGCTGTTCCAGCCGTTTTGTTTTTCAATCAAAGGCCGTGCCACATCTCTGACTCTATCCGCCAATTCTATTGTCGTTTCCGGAATTTTGTATCCGTTACCTATCAAACCATATGCTATCTCGTCTGCAAACTCTTCATCGGAGTTTTCCTGTAGCATGGACTTGAGCTGCCTTACACGTAGTCGCTTCAAGAGTTCATAAGCCGTTTCGGTGCTGCCACTACCTTCGATACCATTTGTTTGGCTCATTCTCATATCGAGTGGACCGTCTCTTTTGTATGTAAAGCCTCTTTCGTCGTTATCAATTTGCATAGAGCTAAGTCCCAAATCAGCTAATAAACTGGTCACTTTCCCGTTTTGGTTTGTTGATGTCATGTATGGACCCAAATCAGCAAAGTTTTGATTAACTGCCGTGAATTTACAGTTGACATTATAATTGGCGTCAGTTTGCTCTAACAAAACCGTTCTCCGCAGCCTCTCTTCTGTCTTTTGAATTTCCACAGAATCCCGATCAAAAGCAATCAACTTGGCATCTGTATGATTCATGATTTGTTTGAGAATGTAGGAGGAGTGGCCTCCGTAACCAAGTGTACAATCGACCACCAAAATAGGATCACTGCTATGTCGTTGATAATTGGTATCATCCAAACCCATATAATGCAAGCATTCTTTCACCATGATGGGCACATGTTGTCCAGCTGGCGTCATTCCTTTGGCTAATACCTTGGAAATAGTTGCTTCGTCGCCCTGCCTTTCTTTGTACTTATCCTTAAAGTTTTTAGGATATCTCCCTGAATACCTCTCACGTCTTTTGTGTGGCGTTGTTGTGACAGATTCATTGGATGTATCTTCATGATCTTGATTTTGTATCGGTGAATTTGGAATGGTAAATGAACTGAGTAAATCTAATCTCTGCCGATGTACGTCATATGACCGCGGTATAATTACAAAGGCATTGATTCGCAATGCCACAGCAAGCCAACTATTATAAATCAGTGATGGGGAGAATGAACGCCGCCGTAAAAAGGCACCCATGGTCTCTATCAAAGGGTGTCTATTGGTTCTGTTGATGAGAGATGATGTCTGTACGAGATGAGTGAGGCCATGGTGAGGCGATGATGGATTGGGGGTGCCGCCGCAAAAATGAGGCGGGAAAGCAAGATTTTACACATAGGAATCAGTACCTACTCTGCTGACCTCTCTCACCTCTCGCTATCACAGCTCAAACCAAACCGCAAATACCTTCAACCATCAAGACGATGCGATGTTGATACCACGTGCTATCTCCGCCCTCACAAGACCAGCCTTCACCACAGCTAAAAACCTCACCTCCACAACAACCATCTTTGCCACCGCTAGCAGCAGTGGCAGCACTTCTAACGCCCTACTATCCAAAATAATTCCAGTAATGCCACTCGATCCAAAATCCAATGCCGCCCTCTCCATGGCACTCGCCATGTCACTCCATTTCTTCGGATATGAATTTGCACGTGGATCCAATATGGCATTGTTCACATCGAATACATTGGGTTTTGGATTGTTGGAGTCTCACGCGTCGTATTATACACTCGCCATGACGTGTGTGAGTCCCATGAGTATGGTGCTGTTGTTGGGTTATGGACGATTGTTAGATGCCAAAGGACCTAAAAAGGCATTGGTTACTAGTACGGGGTTTTGTATGAGCATACTGGCATTCTTTGGTGTTGTAATATCCCTTCTTGATGGATACTCGAATAATTTCAACACTTTGGGTAATACAAACTGGACCATATCTCGTGTGATTGTTTGGGTTTCATTTGTCTTCCAGAATAGCTATGCACACTTGTTGTATGCACAAATGTGGTCGTTCTTGGGAAGCATATTCACCCCATCACAAGCCGGGACATATTACAGCTATGTGGCGGGGATAAGTTCGATAGCTAGCATGATTGCCGGGGCGAGTGTTTCTAGAATTGTAACTTGGACTGGTGTACCTGGATTACTTGGAGTTGCATCGCTTGCATTACTAGGGACAATGATACTGGCATCAAAAGCGTACTCACTAGCCGAAAACAATGGATTTGATCCATCATTAGAAATACAACGAAAAACGGAAGAGAAGAAAACAGCATCGAGACAAAGCAATAGTGAGGAGAAAGAGACAAAATCCAATATACTGCTCCAAATAAAGGAAGGATCATCACTCTTCCGTCGAGTACCTGTACTAGCCGCACTATTCTTCGAAACAATAACCTTCCAAAGCTTATGTACAGTCTTGAATACATCACTGGTAACACAACTGAAAAATGCAGTGCCCGACGATCCATCGAGAGCGGCGTGGACTGGTAGATTTTACGGCGCGACGAATGGATTGTCGACGTTATTTCAATTCTTGATTATGCCAACGTTATCACAGCGTGTTGATCCGAAATTGTTATGGAAATGGATGCCATTAATCCCTTCACTATGTGCAATATTTCAGGTGTTATCTACAACTACGGTGTTTAGTGCCTTTACATCATGGTCTGCGTTGCCATTGTATCTTGTTGCATTCAGTTTCTTCGCGGCCAAGAGTGAGTTTTGTCGCGAATATTCATTCAATAGTTCATTATTATTTTGCCTTTTACTTATTTCCATTTGAATGTCACCACTCGTGCTCCTAAATCAGCAATGGACTATTCCCTGCGCAATGTACTTGCAGAATTAGTCTACGTACCATTAGACTTTGATAGTCGCTACATGGGAAAAGAAATAATAGCAGTGTTTGCTAATCGATTCGGTAAATCGGGCATGGCAGTTATATTATCATTTCTCCAATTCTCCATGGAAACACGAACTGGAAGTTCTCAATTGCTGATAGGGATGGCCCTGTTTGTATCACTTGGATGGTGGATATCGTGTATTAGCTTGAGTTCACGTTTGATGAGCCAGGTTGAGGCTGAACGTGCCGTCGGAAGTAGAATGAAGGGTGATGCTCAGAGTAGTGGTGATGATGCAAAGATTAAAAACTCATAACTTCAACTGAAGTCGCATAATAAAGCAACTGCTACAAACGTGTAGTACTTTACAGAGTAGAGCTCGCTTGTTATTTTACTTATTTCTTAGACTTCTTCTTCTTGGTTGCTGACTTTGGCTGCTTCTGAGGAGGAGTAACCTCTTTGGCTATTTCAGCTATTTCCTCGGCTACTTTCGAACACATGTTCTTCATGCCAGTACTTTTGGTTGAATCTGCTACTGAGTCTAATGCCTCTTTCAATCCAATAAGGTCTGCTGCCGAAATAAATGACGTATGTGATTTTGCATAACTTGTGAAATGCTTTACAGCATTCATGACTTCATCTTTGTTTTTTGCTTTGTTAAGACTTGCATCACATAAAGAATCCTTCAAAATCACAGCTACTCTGTGGCAGCTACCATTCAGTATTGTTTGGTTTTTCTTTGATGTGACATCCTTAGTACCTCTGTCGCCCCGGTAAAAGGTTGATAGTAGTCTGAGAGATTCACACTTTAAGTAACCACTGTGAGCATTGTTCGCCGCCTCTATCAATGGTTCAACAAGAACTGCAGTTGCAAGGCTTGGTAATCTTTGGATTAAGTCCTCGAATACACATGTGTAAATTCTGGTAGACTTGCGCGACATCCAATCCTGCACGGCATTAGCATATATCGTTGCTACTTCAGTATTACTGTCAGCATCAGGCATACACCTCAGCACTGTAATCAATGCAACACTGCAAATGGAGCAATGAGCCAAGTTGAGACTGTGCTTCATTTCTTCAGCCATGTCAGACACTGCTTTTTGAACTGATTCTGAACTAGCTTCCAATTCATCGCTGCTGCAACGAAATTTAGATAGCTTTTCTATAACCAGTGCTGTCAGCCGATCCATTAGAGCTTTTTTCTCATTAAGTGATTTGGATGCAATCGTAGAGGTTGAAGTCTTCTCAATGCTTTTGGCTATTGACTTGTATGATCGTAGAATTGGGACCATAGATCCGAGTACAGCTTCTAAAGGAAGTAAGCCACTCTTGAACACTGACGCAGAGAACAAAGACTCAAGCAAACTTGCACAACGTAGCCGGTTGCACAAATCAAGTCGTTCCCGTTCTGACTGAGATGCTTTTCGGGTGTCTTGTTTCATCTTGATAAGTTGAGCAAGCGCCTTGTCCGCCCCAGCGTGATGTTCTAGCACATCGTCCATTTCAGCGTCACTATCTTCTAGTAACATGTTTTCTAGTCTAGAGGGATCAAGTTCTGTGTCTTCTTCATTAGGGTCTTCACTCTCTGTATCACTCTGTTGTTGGCTGGCATTTTGTTGCTCTTCAAGATCAATATCCATACTCGAGGCCTTAGCAAACACCTCATCTGGATCTTCCTCCTCGTCACTGCCCTCCATGGATTCATCATCCCCTGCATCATCTTGCACAGCATTTGATCCACAAACAGACTCAATTAAGGTGTTCATCACATCTTCGTCAACCAAGTTCTTGGTCAGCGAACCACGTGAGTGTAAACTTGATATCAATGACAGCACCCCAGACCACGCTAACTTGGTTGTTTCTCTGGTCAATTTTGAAGCAGACGATATTGACGTATTGCTCTGACTAACATCTTCTCCGCCTACAGGGGAAGACAAAATATTGACCAACAAACTGGCAATACCTGACAGAGGATTTTCTTCATCGTCATCACTGCTATTTGAAGGTTTACTTTCTATAACACCAGAGAAGTCTGATACAATCTCACTCAAGTCGGATATGAAGTCGTGAATAGCTTCATTGTGTTCTTCAGCATCGTCTTCGTCCTCCTCCACATCTACTCCTGCATTGTTCAGCTGCAGGTAAAGAGAAATCATCAGGGACGCACAACCAGTTGTAAAGATAGATTTGGCATGCAATGCTTCTGTATCATCAGATTCTCCACATTCATTTACAAGAGCCTCATCTGCGATCTTTACTACTTGGAGCATATTATTTCTTGCAATTTCATAAGGAGATTCCCCTCCTAATTCTGATGTCTCGTTCGTATACCGCTTTGCTCCACTGAGTTCGAGAACTGAAGCAACACCAGTAACTTCTGATAATGCACGATAGACCGACTCGGGTTTACTGGCATTGCCATAGAAATTCTTTGATTTGTTACCTGTACGCGATGGGCTATTGATGGTCGAAATGAAGTCAGATAGAAGGGAGTAAAATCTTGATGACATGATGGCACGTGTTGGGCTGGAGATGCCATCCAGCTCTTGAGAGTGAAGAATATCTTTGATACGAGTCGCAGAGGATAATTCTGGCGGAACGGGACCTTTTTCTTCCACTTTACTGGATGACTTTTTGACTTTCTTCTTTTTAGAAGATGGAGTTTGTTTATCCATTGACTGGCTAGAAACAACATTTGAGCAATCAAAGAAGGCAGCAGTCATGAAGAAACGAATCACTCTACGTGCTTCATTGGCTGGAGCACTAGCAAGATCACGTTTTGCAAGCTTGAACATTAGTTCAACATACATGTTGGCATTGTGCAAAGTACTGGCTGTAAGGATTTCCTCCTCAAGAAATGAAAGATAGTTATCCCACAGTTCTCCCCTGCGACTGTCCACCTCATCAGAATCTTTTGTGTTGTGATCAAGCATTAACAAGGTGCTCACTGTCTGAGTTTTTGTGCGCACATCGAATCGGGGGTCTGCAGAAATTAATGCTTTGACAATTGCTAATCGTCTATCAATAAAGTCTTCATCACTGCAATGTTGAACCATCTCTGACAATATCGTAGATGTCAAGGACTTCAAATGATGTTGGATGTTTTCACCATTGTCGCTACCGGCTGCTTTGGACCGTTTCATCCCGATACCTCCACTGGCACACAGCACATTCAAAAATACCCTCTCTACAACATCTGAGCTTAGTACATTGCTGATGCTTTCCGTGGGCAAAACAATATTCAGATTAGAAGCAGCACCCATGAGGGTTGAAACTATCTGAAGAGCTAAAGACTTGCGTTCATTGCTTGGTGATCCACTCGTTTCTCCCTTCCCTAGTAATCTGTCCACCACAACTTGATTGATTATGTTTCTAACAATTGCCGAATACTCTGCATATGAACCCTTTACTTTGCAAAGTTGTCTACGACCATCATTCTCCTCTGTCAAATAAAGCCACACCATATTCCAAACAATGTGACAACGAGGATAGACTACCGTCGAAGTGGAAGTTAGTGCCAGAGCAAGAAACGAGACAGTATCCGCCGTCAGAATTGCCTTATCCAATGGAAAGTTGTATTTGCTGAGTTTATTCTTTGACTTCTGAAGGTACAAAGCCACAGAAATTTGCTCGGCATTTAAACCTTGCATCCAATGTTCTCTATCATTCCCATCTATTTCGTCCTCGGCAAGGAAAAACTTCGGTGTGATGACATCGTTGGCTACTGTTACAGTAACAGTATCATTGAGTGTAGTTAGAAGCTCAATGATTGCATTCGCGGCAGGCTCTCTCAACCAGTTCTTGTAGTTATACAATTCAATCAAATCAGTAGTATACCCAGCGGTTACCTGAAGACAAAGTGATTTAAAAGTGAGACATGAACATGGTAATGCATTGCATACTGACAAAAATGACAGTGGCAGAACAGGAACATGAATATTGTACGCTCAGACATCCAAGGAAGTTGTTTGGCCCCACCGAGCTCTGCTCGACTCAGCTTTTACTGCAAACGTTTATGGGTAGTTTCATCAATCATTGCGTACATCAGCAATACATTTCTGACAGCATCATCACAAGAACATCAAAAGGACACAACAAAATCATAACAGACAGCAATCAATCGAATAGTGGATAATATGACATACCTCCAAAGGAAAGTCCTTCAAGCCCAAGACACCACTCCTCACAACAGCCAAAATACCAAACAGCCTCCCAAAAGCATGATCTCTCTCCTCCATTCCTTTCATTTTAGTACCACTGCCCTTGTCCTTCTGTTGAAATGACGTAGCTCCCAATAACTTGTGACGGAATACACTCGCCGCATCCTCCGCTTGATTCATCCTATCTTTACCGAAGGTATCCACTTCAAGAATAGCCGACAATGCTGTCTTCTTGTCTTCTCCTTTGGAGCTATGAGAGATACGCATAAATGTCGACAATGCCGAAGCGTAGCCCTGACGACTGGCGGCACGTCCAGTGCATAATCCATTCATAAGACGTGTTAGTGCGTAGGCTGCATCTGATGCATTCAAACCATCACCACTGCCGTTGTTGTCATTGGTTGGGGAGAAGAAACAATGAGTGATCAAATCACGTGCAGCTATGGAACGAAGTTTGGTTTCGTCCGAGGAGAGTTGATAGAATGTATCTAGGAAGGGAATGATGATCGATGGTTCTTCTTGTGACTTCTTTTTGTTCTTCGTCGGTTTGGTTTGAATGTCGCTGATTTCCTCGTCAGCGTTGGTGTCTTGATTGGCAGTGTCGGGAATACCATTTGCATCTTCTTCCATGTCGTCGGCATCATCGTGGATACTTTCTTCTTCTGTCACGTTGCCATTGTTGGCAGGAGACTCGTCAGCCGGAGGTGCTGCCAGCTGTTTGGATTTGGCTGCAGCTTTCTTTTTAGTTTTGCGGGCAGCCATGGTCTTGATTGGGAGAGAATTATGGTTCACTTTTCTTTTGGTGCTGGCCATCTAATCTCTCGCTGCGCCATTGCCATGTACCAACATCAAGCCTTTCTTTGGTTGGTTGTGGTTGCGAAGCAATTCTTGGTGAGATGGCTTTATGTCAAAAAGATATAAAGATCCTGTTCTTGGCGGGACAACAACACCGCGTCGTCGTCCGTCATTCAACAGACTCTTCAATCTTGATTCACAATCATCGTCATCGCCTCTTCATTACTTCATTCGTGCAGTAGTATTTCCTGTAAGGTTTGTTGGTTGTTCTTGCATCGAAGTTAATCTCTTATGCTCATAAAATCAAATCGACGGATACACAATTTCATCTACATCATAACCTAAACGTGAAGCAACAGTAAACAACAATGAGCTACCTCGGCATGATATTCGGCAAAGTAGGCGTTGAAGAACCAGTATTCGAACTCCTCCTAACACGTGCCTTAACCTCACCTCAAATACCCTACGAAATCCGCAAGTATGGACGAAGGTACGCCATCGAAACCACGATGAGCTCCACCGAATCTAACACCAGTTCGCCATTCATGAGACTTGCCGGATACATCGGCGTAACGAAAGCTCCCCAAAATGCCAAAAATGAGGCCATTGCCATGACGGCACCGGTGGCCATGGATAAGAATTACGAGAATGGGATGAAAACTATGAAATTCATTTTACCATCGACATACGACGATTTGTCGAAGATTCCTACACCGAAAGATGAAGAGAATGTCAAGGTGAAAGAAGTGCCGGCGGCAGTGGGTGCTGTTCATAGATTTAGTGGATCATTCGATGAAGCCAAATGTCATGATAAAGTGAGAGCTTTGGCATCGCAGTTGTTGATTGATGGTGTTGATCTTCCCAAGGGAGAGGATGGTTTGGTTGCTTTGGACAAAATCAAGGTACGTTTTTGTGAATTGTACTCACTTCTGCATCATTCAAAAAGAATGAAAGAAATCATCTAATGTTATTCCAATACAATCATAAAAGTATGAATGGTGGGGTTTTAATCCACCCTTTACTCTCCCGTTTTTGAAAAGAAATGAAGTATGGATTGAGTTAGATGAAACGCAGGTTAATAATCTGATTGCATCTCAGAAGAAAGATTCAGAGAATTAGTTTAAACGTGCAGGCATTCAACACTGAATTACATGTCTTTGGAGTTTTACTGAGAGGTAATCTACTTGTAGTTGGGCCTTTTTGGGCTGTATTGATTTAATCTTTGTTCATGATAATAATTGATTAGTATTTACTGTGTTCTTCGTCAGTCATTTTCAGTAGTAAAAATTTAGTATCATATTTAGCATCAGTTAGTTGCCGCGATAGTATTTCTCGACACATTCTTCTTGGATTCATTTCCTGCATTTATCATAGATTCTTCACAAAGCAATGAATATTCTTCTTCCAAGTTCTAGCACGACTGCTTTTGTTGCAACTGCCCTCGGTTTGTATTTTGGCAGAGTAAAAACACCTGCTCTTTTTCAATGTAGAATGTTCATGGTGCTTTGTCCCATCTAACTCTTACATTTGTTTGTGATAACAGCTACCAGCCCCCAAACGTAATGCCGCTCCAGGGCCTGCAAGATTTTTCATGAGACTCGCGGGAAGGAATATACCACCGCCTTCACATGCACATTTCCATCCAGGACTGATATCTTTTTCTGTGGGTCTTGATTCGGAGCTTACTACTTCTGTTCTGGTAGTGATTTCGTTTGGGCTTTTGGCAGATTGTGTTATCTTGGTCTCTGCATTATTGTCAGTATTTGATACGTTGCTGCTTTGTATTTTACTGCCTTTTATTCGCAGAACTAGTAGATATATAATCACTGCAGCCAATATGAAAGCAGATGTGGCAAGTATGAATACGGCCATGCCGTATGTGTTTGCTCGGAAAGACGCAGAGGCCTATGTCGACAAGTCTAACCCTAACGTCAGAGAGGATCAACGCAGCGGATGTAGCGGTACAAAACTCTCTTGGGTCTCCGGTACTCAAATAGCTATGGAAGACGCGAGTGATGATAGTGATGATGTGGTGATATGTTTGCTAATCTATTGGGTCATCGTTCAGAGTAGCGCCTTTTACGTTTGGTGGGATCGGCAAAAGTCTTGCACCCAAATAATCCCACTTGATAGGACGACTATCTAAAAATAATGACTACGGGTACAAATACAAGCGGCGTTCGGGTCGCAATGCCAATTCTCTGCGATCAGATCGGGATAAACGAGAACGCCATGGCGGTAATGTCATTTAATGCACCACCATAAAACACCACAATAGCAAGCCTCGCATTGCCATCATAATATTAATATAGTCGAATGAAAACTGAAACACGAAAATACCTTAGATATAATATGAATCCGCATGCCATGAGTCAAAATAATTGTCATCTAGAAAACTTGGAGAGCTTACGCAGACAGCTCCCATCACTTGACATTGGTACTAGTTCAAGACAGGATTCACTTCAATTTGACTGCAAATCACACCGACAAGATCTTGAGAGCGATGAGCCATCATCGATAACTCGGTTAAGACAGCAGTCTCCTCAGACGAAGGCCAAGTCTAAATGTACAATGCTAAGCTCCAAAATGCGTTTAATGGTCTTCATTAAAATCATATTAAAGTGTCTAGAGACTGAAGGATTTGAATCAAATGTTCGCCGTGATGCGAAACAGATCATTGCCAACTGTACCCTTAAGAATCGTCAAGGACATCCAGATTACACACCACTAGAAGAAGCCATCGAAAGAAGTCTACGCCTCGTTATTGATGATTGTCACTGGAATCGAGCAGAGACCTTAATGCAGCATTATATCATGTCTTGTTCACGAAACCAGTCTCCATGCAAGCCTGTAAAGAGTGATCCATCTTGTTATGCCCAAGTATGAACTAATTTTTGATATGAGTATTGTCTGCCTTCATTTTTAAATAACTAAGTCATTGTCATTGAATTAGAGGCTTGATGGTCAAATATGATTGGGCGCTGATTGCTAGATTATCCAGCATTTTTATTGATGTGATCTCATTTAGATGTTTTAGTGTATTTTCATAGCAATAGCAAGGTTGGGTTCTCAAATCATACCAGGAGGTGGCGGCGGATGCTGCTGTTTTGCAGGTGATGGATGCGGTTGTGGTGGTAGTTGCATTGCATCCATATTTAAAAAAGCTAGGGCATCATTGTGTATCTGAAACGGATATCCCACATCAAGTGCAGCCATTAACTCAAGGTTCAAAGCCGCCCCATTTGAAGCGTCGCTTACAGGGCTGAGAGATACTGAGTGAGCAAACGCAAAAATCCCTCCAGCAGTCTTTGCAGTACCAGTAATCAATATATGAACTCCGCGTCCATCATAGGCATCATGCGCTACAACTCCTCTGACAAGAAATGAAGACCCAGCTAAACTCAAAATCTGGGCTGTAATATCATTCCTTCCCTGAACAATAGAATGTGCTCCACCGAGACTGATCGACTTTTGTGCATTTGTTGTATAAAATCTACAGAGATTGATAATTGAAAGAGAAGGCGATGCATTCTCCAAATAGGCGTAGTATAACGCAATAAAATGGCGGGCTGCCGCGACAGAAAGAGATGGTTGCTGTTCTCCGGGAAGAGGATCTGGCCTTTCACTTTTTGGAACAATTATAAAAGCAGCATCTGCCGGTATGAGAGATGACGCAGGTGGATCATTCAATGGCACAGGAGGAGGTTTGTGTTGTTGTTGGATTGATGGCTTGCTTGGTTGCTTTACATCATCCTGAGTCAAATATGCCTCTGGAGGAGGTTTGAGCTGCGGATTGCTTAATTTCTTTGAATCATCCAATGTCAAGCTCGAAAGATCTGGCTGGACTGGATTTTGTTTCTGCACATCATCTGCTCCTGCAGAAAGATCACCAAGTCCGGGAGGTGGGCGAGATAGACTAGTAGAGTTTTCACGCAGAAATGTATTAGAGAGGCTGGTATTCTCATGATTGATATTTTGGACTCCATTGCCTTGCTTATCGTTGTAAACATGTCCATTTTGATTGTTGGTCAAACTCTCTGAGTTGATCAGATTGCCGTCATTTCTACCACCCCCAGTCTCGTCGTATGCAATCTTGCTGCTTTGAGTTGGTTTCTCAGGAGAATTGTTAACCTCCTCGCCTATAGTACCTTCGCTATCCTGGCGTTTTTTCTTCTCTTGTTTGCGCTTCTTTTTTCGTTCCTTAAAAATGTCGAGGATACGACGACGATCTTCCTTTGCAAATGCCGGCTAAATTATGGTGCGTGTGATTGCAAGTTAGCTTACAGAAAGAGACTTTTTGCAAATATGTTTGATATGTGTCTGCGGTCTGCGCTCAAACTCCAAAACACACCACAATATGTTTTACTCACCAACTTGTCCACCGTATCTGGGAGACGCCAGAGGACCTTACCCTTTTTACCGGTACGGGGAGGCAAGACCTCATCGTTGATAACAAAGGTGTCCACAACAAATGTGTCGTCGCGTAGAATGTCCACTTCCCATTCCGCGCGAGAAGATTCGCGAATAGGACGAGGCTCTGAAATAGAATGGCGGTCTTCCATGTTATACTGTGTATCTCTAAGGTCTAAGGGTGAGGAGGTTGTTCGAGGTGGTAGCAGCAGCGCTCTTGTGGCTTGTGGCTCTGGCTCTGGGGTTTGTCAAAAAAAAATGAGAGGGAGAGCGAGGAATTTGGAACTCTATTGCGCGGGAGTTTTACACTTGACACTTATAGATACTTACTACTTAAAATATTTCTTTAGAGGTATTTGGTACTGTATCTAAAACACGCAGCCAGCAGATGGCGACGCCAAAGACAACAGATGGCTTCATAAACTCTTCATACGCACCTTTGCTTGGTGCATCAGGAACCCACAATTTCAATTGCTAATTTGGTCTGATAACATTCAATACATTCAAGAACATGAACATACGCAAACTTTTCTCGTTCGGAGCATTGATTTCCTTGGGATTTGCAGATGCGTTTGTGATGGTAGGGAATCCACGTATGTTGCAGACATCACTACATATAGGCAAACATGTTGATATCACGGATGTTATCAAAAGCTCTTTAACTACGTCAAACAAATATGGTGTAGCAAACTACAAGATGCTGCTGTGGGCAAACGGTTACACATCAGAAATAATTGAAGAGATTGAGTATTATGTCGATGATGACAAAGTAGTAGTAAAAAGTGGAGACTTTCAGAACAGTACAGCAGTTTTGATTGAAGAGTACGAGCAGATGCTGAATGATTTCAAACCTTTACTTGAAAAGGAAGAATTAAAAACCCGACAGATGAAATCTCTGGCCGATGAAATCAAAGTGAGTGCGCGACAAAGATAACCTTTGTGTGTCAGTTATCAACCTCTTACCGCGTATTTTTTCAGAGTGCCAAAGAAGTGAAAGAAAATGCCAGCAGCTCGTTACATGAATCAATTGCAATCGCTAGAAAAGCTACAAAGAAGTACGGACTAAATTCTATAGAGAGTCTAGCAGCATGGAATAATTTTGAGAAGATAGCTGAAGGTGAAGCAGAAAGTTTACATTCACAGCCAATGACAGAGATAGAATGTTTGCTTAATGATATTGAAAGTTTCAAAGAAGTATGGCTTGAATTCTGCCGAGAATGTAGCAGCATGGGAGAAATAGAGTTCTAAGCTGAATACTTATTGTTGCTTAGTTATAGTAAAAGCAATCAAAGAAGATACATGGAGCTCATTGACACTGACATTGTCCATGTGATTGTAGATGTGGTTATAGATTGGGAAATTAATATGTTCCATTGCCTAAGAACCCACTTATTTTGGTCTCCATGATGCTTTCCTCCGTCTCCATTCTCTCTGCATTTCTTTTCCATCCTCGCTGCATGGCGCTGGTTTCCCCTCTTGTTCTGCGCGTTTGATTATTGCTCGCCTTTGCAGTCCAAATAACCACAACACATGTATGGAATTGCGTTCATCTATCAAGCATTCATCAAGACGTGTCTGAGGGCTGGAATTTGCCACCATTTGTTTATATCTACTTTGGTATACTTCTAAGGAGGCGAAATAAATAGCTTCAATTGTACTCATCATACCTGCTCCTGCATTATGCCATCGCCAGAAATAACTCTCTTTAGGTGGATTACTGAGGTGCACCTTGGGAATACGACGAAGTCTTTCACTTCTTCGCCATGCACCACTTTTTGTCCATTTGCAATCGAGTACGATTAAAGTTTTGACTTTGTTGGAAACTTCCTCGAGGGCAACTGACTCGCCAGGAGATGGAAATAAGAAGTACGTTGATGGTTCGTCCTCACTTGTTGTTGACTGGTCATGGTCGTAAACTTCCATTGCCTTTTCTAGTATTTGAGATTGTTCACAGGGATCAATTTTGTATATTTCTGTGACCGTTGTTGTATTATGTTGAGTTAAATATGACGCATGGTTCGGGGTTTCTCTGAGCCCACCAAGTAAAGCCACGGCATGTATCCCCGTGGAGCATCCTCTTCGATCATCTAATATCAAATGTAAATTAAATGGTAGCTCCAACGATCTCCCGTGTCTCCTCACTTCATCGCTGGTTAGTTCTGATGCATTATCAATCGAGCTGTGACGCAGCCTTATCGGTAGAGGAAGTGCTTCATCTGGCACTTTAAGACGACAGCAATCTTTGCAGTATAGAGATTGGGATGGCTTACAGCAGTCCACACGTGGAAAAAGGTGTGCATTCTCGTTTTCGCCTGAATGAGCAAAAGAATCTAGGTACTCTTTCACTTTTGATTCGGGTGCGGCTGGAGCAGTGATTGCGGTCATGCTGAATGATAGGTCGAGAACAATCAATGGAAAGGAATGGGCGGGAAGCGGGAAGCGAGTTGTCAGTCGGTATCGCAGTGTTGATATACCGTGGACAATATCATACATCAGGTGTATGATGTATCTACCTGTCTAAATAAATATAAGACATAGATGTAATATATAATACATATAAGTCTGAAAGGTCATGCTTTTGCGTGTTCTTCTTCTTCGTGAAATCTCTATGACAAAAAAAAACTCACGCACGGTAAGATCTTACCATCTCGATCATCAGATCGATTGCGAGCAGGCCGACAGCATGTTGGCGGAGCCATGATTGCAGCACAACTGCATATGTAATCAACGCGTTGTAGTTATATATTAGCTATGATGTTGCGCAACAGTCAGGCACAGTGGCTGTTGTCGCTGTCTCTAGTAATAGTAATTTTGCACATAATAACTTAGTATTGTAATATTATGAAACCTTCAAATAATTACTTGAAGATTTAATATATTTTGATTATACATCTAACTTCATGCGCAAACGTAGCAATCATGGCACCACCCTCATATTTTATGCTGCAATGTTCACTCTAGGGTCAGGGTCACCTATTCAATAGTATAAAGTACTCTCCCACCGGCTTAAAGTACCTCCAGCAATTGAAAGTGTAAAGGAGCAATTACGTTTTAGTCATTAGATAGGTATGTGGGTAGAGGCACATTCATGTGCGAAATATATTCCGAGTAATGTCGAAAATGCAAATGTATATACTATTATTTGCTAGTGATAATATTCATATGAAAATGTTTTACTAAATACATGTTAACATTCAGTCGAATACTAAAACTAAAACATGCGTTTACACAATTATCATCAGGCTTGTAATTATTTGTACGAATTCCAATATTATTGTTTAAACAGCGTCATCATTTTCAACGCCGTGGCCGATAATATATGACACTTTCAAAATATGTTGTATCATAATATTTTCCATCTTCCATCGGTTGATTGTTATGTCGCTTAGCATCTTTTACATGAGCTCATTCGAATGATTTTAGTAATTGGTTGTTGCGCTCGTATAGGCATCACAAAGCTTCAACCCTCTCGATTCGGATTGATTGTTGAGTCACAAGGAGTTGTTGGGCTGCGTGGTATGGTATGACCGCCCGACTGGGATAATGATAATGACAATGGCGATAATGGCGTCAGCTATTGCTATTACTGCTGCCATCGTCGAGGAAGCACCGCTGCACTGCGGCCGTGTTGTTGATGGTACTGTCGTGGGAGCAGATGATGTAATACCTTGGAATACGGAATACACAATACGCAGGGCCACATATCAGATGGCGCTGAGCCATGATGACTTGAAGAGGAATAGAAGATCAGAGACATACCGAAATGCGGATGTGGTAGTCATTGCCCAGGTCTGTGTTGTTGTCGTCATAACAGAGAGGAAGAGATTACTACGAGATTAGTGAAGCTCATTGTGTGAAATCCGTTCACTGTTCTCAGTCACGCCGTATGATCACCGTTCAGTGCTGGGCGAAAAGAGGGCCGCTCCTTCACATTTATTTCTTAATAATAATTCAATTAATTAGGAGATTACAGCGTCTAAGTGCAGACCTCTCATTCTCGCCAATTTGATCATACATCGAAATGTATGA
>JALLPH010000441.1:0-20588 GCA_036939855.1 Cyclotella choctawhatcheeana
GTGATGGTTGTGGACAATGAATTCCAATCTCAACCTTGTCTAACCATTCATCATACTAATGATTAGACATTGGAAGGGTCAAGCTGATGTGAGTTGCTTGAATCAGTCCGAACCATTGTGATCTGGGTGTGATATTTCGAATTTTGCTCCCCTTTTTTTCAAATGCCTGTTTGTTAGTGTACCAAATTGTGAGAAATGGTTGAGATTGGAATTCATTTGTATGAGGTAACGTGATCATCGGACCATTTTGTGTGTTTCAATTTGTCATTATGATTTTCACTATAAAGGTGTAACTGGGCTGCGATTAGAGTTTATTGCCCACAATGGCATTCTGGGTACTGCTCCAATTTCTTATTGAGTATTATTTCATGATTATTTCTTTTCTCTTTCAAATCAATTTATCAGTCAGCAACCATTTTACTTCACTTGTGGAACATTTGAATCAAAGTCAGCACTCTATGGAGTCTTGAGTTCAATCATACTTACTCTGTCATTGAGCTATATGTAGTCACTTCAAACTTGCTCCTGCATAATCACATAAACTTACTAAGAATACTCTAGAGAATACTTATATCAAGAGATAGTAGTATGTTCTAATTGTAATTGTGTTGGTAATAGTCAATAGTAGTCAATTCACACAGCCACAATAGAGTGTGCATCATCATACTCATACTGCTCCGGAGCTTTTTGATTCCATGTGTTTTGCCATTCTACTAACAGATTTATTCGCTTCATATGTAATCTGTTCATTTGAAACCTTACTGCGACCCAAAGCCAAGAGTGCCTCAATACCACCTTCCTCAGCAATTTTCATGTGATTTTCAAAATTGTCAGCCAACTTCAGAAGCGCAAGTGAAGCATAGTGTTTTGCGTCCGAATTATTCGCCATCATTGAAACAAGAGGTCTTACAGCCCCTAATTTGACTAACGGTACTTGAAATGATTTGTTGTTGGCGAGGAATGCCAAAGTAAATGCTCCATAATCCTGACACTCATCATCAACAAGTGCTGCTAATTCAACAATGGATTCAAGTGCTCCACCACTTCTGATGGTATCATGGTAGTCAGGATTCTCTGACAGGAGAGAGAATAGATAAGCTGCAGCTCGTTTAATTTCAATGGAACCGGTAGGTACTGTCTCTACCAGCAGTTGGATGCAGTCCATTGCAACCATGGAATCACACGTATCCATATTTTCTGCTAAAGTGCCCAACAGAAAAATGCCAGCATGAATGCTCTCGTCATCTTTGCTTTTCACAAGAGTTAATAATGTTGATAATCCATTTTCTATCAACACCTGCTGCTTCAGATTAGATTTGCCCAGTGATATGCTGTTTAGTGCAAGCAAAGCAGATCGGCGCATGTTCACATCAGGATAGGTGATTGCTTCTAGCAATGGTTGGACAAAGCCCTTGCTCATGATTTCTGATTTATTATTATCAGACCCCAGAGACAGTGCAGCAATTGCAAGTGATGCACACCTTTCAATTTCAAGATCAGGAAATCTCAACAAAAACAGTAGGATACGGAGCGCCCCCTGTTTTACAACCAGCTCCTTTTCCTCTCGTGTCCCTTGGCATAAATTGCAGAGAGCAAGAGCAGCAAATCTCTGTGTTGAGTTATCAGAACTTTTTGCTAGCTTGGATATAAGTTGAGGAATTTCTTGTGAGATCATGATAGCTCTTGTTGGGATATGATTGGAGAGCGATGATAATGCCCTGGATGCTTCTCGGAGAATATCAGTGTCAGCGCAGGTTGTTACCACCGCTTTTAGTGTTTCTACACCACCCTCCTTGCTGATGTACTGCCGAAAATCAGGGGATGCAACAAAGTTTGCAATGCAAAATACAGCCTCTCTTTGCACACATGAGTCTAGATGAACACAAAGCCTTAATACAGCCCTGATCCCACCCTTCTTCAAGATCATAGTCTTTCCTATTTGATTTAATGACATGGATGCCATTGATGCGGCAGAAGCTCGGCGGTAGTCAACCAACTCACTAGTAGATAGCTCAAGAAACGGAGTAAACTCGTTCTCTTTGGATATTGATCGTTGAATTTCCCTGGCTGAAGCCATGAACCGCATAGCTATGGCAACGTATCGCTGACAAACTTCACACTTGGTCTTGCTTAGGGATACGAGCGTTTTTAATCCCCCTTGGCGGTAAATGATGGTTTGTTTCTCTTCGTTTGAGCATAAGTTGGCAAAGGCACGTCCACAGTCCTGTACAACACGATTTTTGATAGCAAATATATGTCATTGGTTTTGTAATTCAAGTAGCAAGGACACACTCAGTATCTGTATCTAGGGACCTACCTGCTTAATCTCGCTAACTTCCGTGCTTGCCAGCTTACCGAGAGCCGGAACAATGCCTTGAGCTATCATGGTAGAATGACATTCCCTGTGCTCGCTCAAATTCGCCATCAGACCTGCAATCTGGCATTTCATATCATCATTTGCCCAAGAAATGCAGCGAACCCCACACTTCACTAGGACACTCCTCGAGAAATCATCTGTGATATGTGTACTTGGGGATAGGTGTCGAAGGGTTGCTAGTGCTATTGTTTGGAGCTCTTTCTCGTTATCCTTGATCAGCTCGGTCATGGCAGTTACTGTTCCGAGACTGAAAAAGACGGATGTGTTTTGTCCACCAAAGCCACTGAGATCTCTTATTGCTGCTGCAGCATGCTTCCTTGTCATTTTGTTGGGTACCTTTGTCAGCGCCAATATGTGTTGTAGACCATGGTTGGTGAGGACATTGTGTGATAGTCTTGTTGGGCTCAATTTGCGGAACGAAAGAGCAGTCAGATATTGGCACTCATCGCAACCAGTTTCGGCGCTAAGATCTATGAGGCTGTCTAGGCCATTTTCAATCACATCGGAATGGAAATCTTTGGAGCTCAGTAAGTTTGCCACTGCTCTTGCAGCTTCTCTCTTAATGTCTAGATTTTGGTGTCCTAATCCCACAATTGCACTACTGATGCAATTGGCTTGTTCTGGACCCATAAATGAATGCGTCTCGATATCCTCTGCTAGGTTTCCTACAGCGCCCAAGCTCAGCCTAACCGTCTCAGGATCACTACTCCTTGAGAGTAGTGATATTGCGGCAATGGAAGTTCTCGTTATGTCGAGTCGGTGGTTTTTATTCAAAGTCAAGTTGCAAAAGCAGGAAGCAATTTCTCGCTGTAACTCTGTCACGGTTAGTTCCGTTAGTCCCTTCAAGAGAGAATAATGTAAGTAAATTTCTTATTTGTGCAACACCAGCTAGTAATAGTCAATGATGCTCACCTCTATGTCCGTTTTGCCGGAATGATTAGCTAAGATGGAGACACCCCCCTCAACTATGAATCGATCTCTGTTTTCTCTAGTCAATAGCAATCGTCGTAGCCCTGCAATGGCGCTGCACTGGAAGTGAAGGTTATCCGATTTGGCAAGAGTAAGCAAAGCTCTGATTCCACCTTCCCTGCCCAATTGCGATAAGATTTCTGGATTGGATGTGAGATTTGCAACAGCAAATAAGTGATACAAGCTTGGATTTTTGTTTGAAGAAGATACAGCAATGAAGGGTCCTCCTTGTTTCATCATCGGCACCTGGTTGCTTTCATTTGCAGCTAGATTTGATAGGCACATTATTGCACATTCGCTCGTTTCATCATCATCGACCAACTCTGATAAAGACATCAGTGATGGAAGACCTCCATGCACCAAAATCTGAGATTGGGTATTGCTTTCATTTGCCATGTTTGATAGACAAATGCAGGCAAATCTAGCGGTAGTGATGTCTTCGTCCTTAAGCGCCAGTATTGCAGCTTGTAGCCCACCGCCTTTTGTTGCGCCTGCTCTAATCTTGTCGTTACATGCAAGGTTTGACAAGATCAACAACGCACAGCGTCGAGATAATATATCTTGACTTCTACAGGATGAAATAATGGGCTGAACGACTTCTTCCTTTGCAAGCAACGAATGGCTTGCCTCGTAGGTTGAGATATTGTAGGTTGCGAGCAGTGCTGCACGTTGTAGTGTCAGAGTGCCAGCCTTATCCAAACAACTTTTCAATATCATGGCTAATCGAGTAACTCCTCCAGTCATCAATATGGCAGCCCCATGAATTTGCTTTGAGGCCAAGTTGCAAACAGTCATGGTGGCATAAGATCTGGTTTCTGCGTGGTCATCATTCATGGACTCTATCAACAGTAACAGATCAATTTGTTTCGCCACATGATCAATGGTGGAATCGTGGGATGAAAGGTTGCATAGCACCATAACCGCATACTGACGGAGTAGTTGATTATCGTTGGTTAGAAAAGATTTCAGAGTTCCAAGTGCACCCTCTTCAATGAATGAATCTTTATGATCAGCACAACTTGATATATTGACTAAAACCGCAGCTGCTGCCAGTAGGAGATCAGTCCTCGAAGAAGTGTTGCATATATGCAATAGTAGAGCCAGTCCCCCATGTAGATATACCATTACTTTGTTCTCTTCTAAATCAGTCAATCGGGACAATGCTTTGCATGACATTGTTTGGCAACTTTCATACGGAGATTTGAGCAGCTGAACTAGTGGGGCAATTCCATTGCATTTCCTCACCAGTTCTTTCTTGTCAGTGATTATGGAAACATTTGCTACAGCACTTGCACTGAGCCACCCGGTGTCTTCTTCTGGGCAGCCGAGCAAATTAATGATGGCAGATAGCACATGCTCGTCAAATGAGCTTCTATTCTCTGGAGCACTAGAAAGCAAAGAGAATGCTCGTGCAGTCTCTTGTTGTACATTGGCGCTGGTGCAATTACAGAGAGAAATCAAACAACGAAGAGTTCCCATCTTGACCATAGGAACCTTATTTTGAGCATGCTCTGCAATGTTAGCAACAGAGAATGCACATTGGTAAAGTAGGTCAGCGTTGCTGTAGCTTTCGATACAACGAGTCACGACCTGCACGATTCCAGATTGCAGGATTTTGGTTTTCAGGGGCATTGATATCGACAAGTGCCTTATGATGCCCATGGTGACAATTTTGACATCATCAGATGCATCGGATTCCGTCAGGTGGACTGCCACCGACATAGCGCCAACTTCAACAAACACAAGCTGGAACTCTGGGTTGGATGAAATATCTCTTAGCGCCGCTACACTCTGCAATACTGTTAGCCGGTCCTCCGATTTTGTCAGTTGGATAACTGCTTGTACACTCATCTCTTCAAAGAAGGCTTCATGAGTCTCACTATTTGATGCAAGCTTACGAAATGCCACAGCAGCATTTTGAGCAGTTTCACTATCTTGCACTTTACTGACCCGAGTCATGAAGGACATACCATCTTCTCTCAAGAATAACCCATGAGTTGATTTCGAAGAGAATAAATTCGCAAGTACTCTCGTGGCTTCTCTAGCTATTGGGATTGTTTCAGTTTGAGTTAGACGTAACATCTGATGAATGATTGAACAACTTTGCTTGAGTATTGTGCCATGTGACTGCATGCTTTCTGATATATTTGCAAGTGATCCCAATGCGAAGCGAGCAGTTTCGGTATCTACACTATCACAAAGAGCAATTATGTGTTTAAGCATGGGACTCTTGGCAATTTGCAATTGGGCTTTCTTCCAAAGCCCAAGGTGACACACACAGGCAGCGATTTCACGCGCTCTTTCCACATTTTGGTTTTCGCAAGCATTAGCCAAGAAATCCAACACATTACTGTCGATCAGCTCCAATCTGATCTCCTCATCATCGCTGAGCCTTCTCATTGCTGCAGCCGAATGTGTCACGTAGTTTTCGTTGGCAGATAAAACGTGCCTTGCGAGTTTGGTTGAGACCCGCTGTACAGCAAACTCTTGATGTGTTGAGGTCACTGCAGACAGCTTTTTGAGAACAAATGCGGAATACATGCTCAGTTCTGAACTGTGTCTTTCAGTTAATCTGAGAAGGGCTGGGATAAAGCCTACTTTCACCAACAATGATGCCGAAGTGGGGTACGTGCAAATGGCACTAACAGCCATGCAAGCATAGCATTTGGCTTCATTGATTGCAATCTCTGACGCAGCAGTAATATTATTCCAACGAATTACGTCATTGAATATCAAAAGCAGTCTATCGATATCCAGCAGCTTGTGCATCTCCGTGTTTTGGCAAAAATTCGCCAATGCCAAAGTTGATAGACGCATACTGTCAGTCTTCTCAGTCGTATCTCCATTGTTCAAGGCATCAGACATAGTGTTGGTGCAGATCAAGCAAATATTCTCTATTAAACTCGGATGCACTAGATCCTTGTGCATTTTGAAATTGCTCGAAATATTTACAATGCAACGAGCCACTTCTCTGGTTATTTCGAACTCATTATCGGGAGAGCTGAGAAGAACAAGCCTCTCTAGAGTCAGCAGTCGCAGAGCGTCATGATGAAGCTCATCAACTTCACAGATATTGCCAAAAGCACGACATGAATCAGTGATACAGGATACATCGGTTTCATCTAACAGGGATGAAATCACTCGTATTTCTGTAGAGCGGGCCACATCAAACTTATTATCTTCATTCAAAGTCAAGTTGACGAGTATTGAAGCGACTTCTTGTTTGCACTGCAAATTACCTGATTTTGTGCCAAGCACGAGAACATGTAGAACTCCCTCTTCAAATATTAGTCGCCTTGCATTGGCAGAGGCAGAAAGTCCTCTAAGAGTCGATAAGGCCGCCAGCATGTCTGAAATAGCTCCGGTGTGACACAGATACATGATAGAAGCAAGTCCTCCTTGTGTAATAATTGACAACCTATTTGGGAGCTCCGCAGATAGATTACAAATTGCATATGCCATGAGTCGCTTCGACTCGCTCTCGCGTTCTGTGGCGTTGTCAGAGAGCTCAATGAGAGGTTTCAATGCACCGCTGCTAAAGACATTGGCCTGTAAATTTACATCACTAGCAATGTTTCCCAAAGCGACAGCACCAAACATTCTGTGAGTCGTGGAATCGCCATTGCATAAAAATGCTATGAGACTAGGCATGTCAATTTTCTCCAGGACAGTGTTGGCCCTATCACCCATGCATCCACCAAGAGATAGGTTACATAAGGTACTAAGCACTTCTAATCTTGATACATCATCAGCGGAGTGAACCAGAGACAACAGAACCTCGGTAGATCCAGAATGAATGATTTCATTGCGTAGAGACACATCAGTTGAGAGTCCTCGGAGACAGGATATTGCGTGCAGCTGTACAGTTGGATCGTGACATTCGAGATTTTCAACCAGTAACTTAAGATTGATCGAATTCTGCACCAAATGATGGTTCGCCTTATTAGATGACAAATTGGCAAGTAGAAGCAAAGCATTTCTTCGCAAATCCAAATCCGACGACTTGACGTGATCAATCGCGAGATCAATGCAACCATGAGTGGTCAAATCATGATGAGATTCATTGCAAGATGCCAAATTGGCAAGTGCCGACATTCCGTTTTGTTGGGTCTTGATGTCAATAAAATTTCGATTGCCTTGTCTAGCAGTAAACATAAACAACGGCATCCCGACTTCGTGAATAATGCGTGAATGCATCTCTGTGTTGATGGCAAGGTTGGATAGCCCCATGGCAGCAAATCGACGGCATAGTGTATCATTGGAATTCAGCGCACGAACGATAACGCCCAATACTCCAGAGTTTATAATGTTGGCTGTATTATCCATTTCCGATGATAGGCTCGCAATCGATCTAGTAGATTCTCTAAGTACAGGGATGCAATCCGAAAAGCTCAACGCAGCTTGAAGATGGTGGATTATGCCTTTTCCTACCATGACAACTTTGTTGTCTTGCTTCTCACTTATATTTGCAACAACTCCACATGCCTGATGAGAAACTTCAGAGTCTGAATCACGGCAAAGAGTGGCAATGAAGTCGAGTCCTTCCTGCATCACTGGAGACTTATTTGCATCTGAAAGTGAAATGTTTCTCAAAGCAGCTGCCAGTTCACGCTTGGTCTCCAAGTGGTTGCTCAACGATAATTCCAGCAAAGGTTCCAGGCCATGGCATTCCACGAATTTGATTCTACAACCATTGCACTTGGACAAATATTTCACCGCAAGGCATGCTTGGAGAGTCGTGTCGCTGTCACCGCATTGAAGTAAAGGGACACAAGACTCAACGGCGCCAGCATGTTCTAAGGATGAATGGTTACTTTCATTGAAGGATAGCGAATGAAGAGCGAAAGCAGTTCCTCGCAATGTCTCTACATCATGCGAATTGACGAGCGATATGACTGATTCCAATAGCTTTGCCTTCGATAGAACACTATGATTTGTTTGGATTAGAGCCAAGTTTGAGACTGTCAAAGCCCCATACCGTTGACATATGGTGTCTTGCGATTCAGTGAGAGCTTTTATGGAAGCTGTTACCTTGTCAACAAGAAGCATACTGTGAACAGCCTCATTGCTTGCAAATAGAGCAAAACATCTAGTTATGTCCCTCTTGATATCCACATGTGTATTATAATTCTGTGCAAGTTCACAGATAGGGCCAATTATATCAGCATCCGTATTTAAGCCAAAAAGCAAATCATGGATTTCATGACTGGTCTCGGCAAGGTTGGCAAGAGCAGTAACTGCAAAGGCTATGGACATGGAGTCGGATGATTTTGTGATAGTTACAAGAGCGGGCAGAGCACCAGATTTTGCTATTGTAAGTCTATTTTTCTCCTCGATTGCTAGATTTGAGATAGTAGATGTTGCCTCTCGCTGTATTTCTATGTCGACATGTTGGTTATTCCCTCTCATGGCAAGGATTAGAGGCTCCAAACCGCTTTCTTGCATTATGGCCTCGCGCAAGTGAGCGTGTTTTGATAGACCACGAAGACCAGCAATGGCTTGAAACTGTGCATTGACTGGTCCATTTGTTGTAGGTGGGAATGAAAACGCCACCAATGCTTCCATGCACTTGATGCTCACAAGTTGTTTGGCGTTGGCGGGCTCTGCACACAGATTTCCTAATGCCAAAACGGCGTGTTGACGACACAACACATCTCTATGCCTCGTAAAGTCCATGAAAATATCTAAAAGATGATAGTAATGGACACGAAGTGTGTGAGGGGTTACGGCATTGCAAACTCCAGCAGAGACTTCAAATGAAAAATGCTTACCAAAGAAGCTGTCCATGCTGGAGTGATTCTGTAGGTTGCCTGTTAGATTAGCGAGAATCAAGAGACAAAAACGAACTGTCTCATGATCGGAGAAGCGTTTGGGGTCAAGAGAAGCTTGACACTCATTTTTGACGAGGCCAAGTATATCATGCTTCAGCAATTCATCGTGTGACTTAATATTCGAGGAGATGTTGCTCATCGCAAAAGCTGATGATCTCTGACACTCAACATTTCTACCTTTGAAGCACGCCACCAAACGAGTAAGGACAGCAGAGTGATCCAAGATAACTTCCACGTAGGACATATTCACTGCAAGATTTCCAATCGCACGAGCAGCTTCTCGTTGTACGGCCTCCGATTCGGATCTTAAAGCCTCCACAAGCAGTGGTACACAGCCATGATTCAAAGCCATCTTCATGTTATTGGCAGCCTCGATTAAGTTGGCAACCGAGCAGCACGCCAGTTGGGATTCTTCTACGCTGTTCCTAGATTCGTTGATGAAATCAATGATGCACGGCAACGACCCATTGGTGCAGATGGGTATTTTGTTGCAATCCATGAATGATAGAGTGGTTAGAGCAGGCAAAACTTCTCTCTGGACAGCCTTGTCATCACTTCTTCCTAAATATAGTACCGGCTCAAGACCTCCTTCCGAAGTGACGATTTCCATCATGTCCGAGTTTTTTGACAGCTGAGCTACAGCGTATGCGGCATAGTTTCGCATCTCAGTGTCATCCGAGTTGGAGAACGAAATTAGCATTGGAACCGTGCCCTGGGATACAAATTCATCGTGAGTATCGAAAGAAGCAGCAAGATTTGCGATTGCCAGCATAGAGAACCTTCTTATTTCAATCTGGGTCGTTGGAGAGCGTGTTAGAGATGTCAGCGGCTCAAGTGCACCTGCCTTGATAAGAGTTACTCTATGGTGATCGTGAGTAGCTAAATTCCCAATGCCGAAAGATCCTGCCCGTTGACATGCAATATCTTGAGAGAGGAGAAATGAGACTAGAACCAAATGTCCGTCTTTTTCAACAATGGTATTAGCCGCCAGTTTGGTCTCAGAGGCAGCCAGGTTGGCAATTAACCGACCGCTCTCTCGCTGTATTTCAACATGACGAGATCGCATTGCACCGATGCATGGAGTGATAGCACCCTTGCTGACAATGAAATCTTGATTGTCTGGCATCTCAGCCAGATTTGCTAAACACTCACTAGCATGGCACGACACTATCGGATCTTCACTTTCCATCAAATTGATGAGTGGCGTAACAGCCCCACACTTTACAACTTCAAACTTGTTCTCGTCGCTTAAAGAGAGGTTGCAAAAACAGGCAGTGGTTTCTCGTAGAATTAAGTCGTCCTCTGAGAGCAGCAGACGACGTAATGGCTCAAGGCCACCCTCCTGCACGATTTTCATTTTGGTATTGCCTGTTGCACTAAATCCTCGTAGAGCGGCAGCAGCCTGTTTATGTATACTTGGATCAATGTCATGAACGAGAGCAATGATTGGCTGCAGTCCGCCCATCTCTACTATCGACAGGTGGTTCGTATGTTCTGCATTGGAACTCAAATTTGCCAATGCACACGCTACAAATCGATTGGATGTAGCGTCGGATAAGTTTGTGAGACCAAAAAGAGCTTCGGGTGCCCCAGCAGCCATGATTGGCGGATGAAAGGTTTCGCATGCTGTGATATTAGCAATCGCCATAGCACCATATCGTCTGCAGTTGACATTGTCCGCGTTCAAGATGTTAACAAGGTGAGGAATAGCGCCTGCTTGTACAATCTTGAAAAGGGAGGGAGAGTTGGTGGCGAAGTTTGCAAGAGCTAGCGTAGAATACTCGCTCATGTCACCGTCAACCTTGATAGATTTGATAATGGGTGCAAGCACGTTGTCGTCGATCAAAAGATCAATCATATCGGGGTTGGATGATAGGTTGGCTACCGCTCTCGTCGCTTCTACGCGACACGACTGATCTGACGAACTACAGAGCGATATTAAAGGCGGAATGCCTTTCTCTTCCACAAAACGGGGATGGATGTCAGTTATTTCCATCAGATTACCGATCGCACTACTTGCGTGACGTTCAATATCAGTATTCAGTATCACCCGAAATCATCAAATGAATAAGAGTGGATAGTGTTCGGTACGATATCTCCTCCTTGTTGTCGTCGTGTGATGAAAGACAATTCAAAGCTGATGACACTTCCCTGACTATTTCTATGTCATCTGAAGTCGAAACCAAGATTAACGGGTCCAAAATTCCCTTCTTCACCACCGTTACTCTATTGCCAGGGGTCAAACATAACCCTCTCAATGCAGAGATTGCCTGTCGCTGGGTATCCATATCTTCACAACAAGCTAGGGCTATAAGAAGTTCTATGGCACCATGCTCCACAATTTGCTCGTGGTAAGACACGTTCGATGCAAGATTTGATAGTGCAAATGCCGCGTGTCGCCCCGACTCTAACTCCCTGCTATCCGTGCAGTTTTTAAGCATTGTGATCAATGCAATTGTGACATTCAACTCAACGATGGCTTCATGTGTTGACAGATCCGCGAGCAAGTTGCCCAGTGCCATGGCACAATATTGTCTACCGATAGCGTCTGCACTTTCGTTCCCTACATACTGGATCAGACCATTAACAACGCCTTCTAGCTTAACAATATCATTACACAGAGATGTTGTGGACGAAGTGTTGGCAACGGCGATCGATGCGAACTGCTGCGCTTCTGCATCTGGAGAGGTGGACAGAATATCAACCAGCGTAATTACTCCACCCTTTTTAACCAATCTTTCGTGGATATCGGTCCGTGTGGAGAGATCTGCGAGGCCAAAGGTGATTTCTCTTTGCTCGCGAAAGTTCTTCGTCCGCCTTCCTCTGGCCACTAGAGATTCCAACACTTTGCTCATTGCAGAATGTATGGGTTGACGGAATAGTGCTCGTCCGAACTCACTGTTTACTAACAACGACCAGTTCTTTTGGAAGGTTGTCCCCTTGCTTTACGAGCCTAAAACTAACAGACGAAGACTGCCTGACCTTTGTGCCTGACAAAGAATACAGAAGTCTTTTTGACCCCTTGCTCTGGTTTGGGGGAGGTGTGCAGGAGTTCTTCCCCTCGCTTTTCGAGCCTGGTAACATGACAATTTTAAATTTTTAAAAGAAGTAAACACAGTGCCTTTGACGAAGAGCTACAAACGAAAGTCAGCGTTGGTCGAAACAACAGCAACACAAGTAAGCAACCCAATCGGTGAAGAGGGGATGCGCTGAAGTACCACCCTGTGCATTACTGCTCTACTCTTGGGTGTTTTGCAGCGACGGCGTTGATACTGCCGGACTTGTGAGATGCAATTTACTTGAGTGGCGGCGGCGTTGTTACTTCCGGGCGAGGCTTATGGTATTGTGTGTTTTTCCTCTCTTGTCTCTTGTGCGATGTGTCGAGAGCAGTCTGATATCTCAAAAAAACATATCCAATCTCATAGGTAAACCTACAAATCAAGAGTAGCCTCTCTCAACCAATGGTTTGGCTTCTGACCAAACCAGATGATATTCAACATGAACCCAATACCCAATCAAGTAGCGCGTCAACTCTTGGTATGTATCTACATGAATAATTTTGCACTCGATTAACTGTTAGGGTGTTATTGACTATGTAAATGAAAAACGTCAATGACAAGTAGAAGGGTAAAAAAATATCTAAATAAGGATTACCTTTAAAGTTGAAAAACAGTAGATCCTTAACTGTTGAGCACCACGCTCCTCAACAGCTCACAACATAATATTATCTCTTGTATCGTCAGAGCCATCACCCCATCACGGCGTAGCCTCCTTCACACATTCGACGTCCTCACGGTCGCGTCTAGAGGCGAGGCTACACAATGATGATTGCGGTGGTACACACTCGACAACTGGGGGTGACAGCATTACAGTAAATTGGGTAAGTAATATTGCTTCATGGCAAAGAAACTTAAATGAAGCACACATCTCACAGTAACAATTTCTTTTTATTATTTTTTAGCTTTTCAGCTTATTGTTGTTGCTTTTGTCATGCTTACGTCGCTATTGTATGAGCGTCAGCAGCATGCCAATCTTCAGCTCGCATCTACAGTGATTCCCGTGTTCTGTTACTGCATAACATTTGTCTGTTAAACTGACTGTCTGATTGTTGTGTAATAGTGTGTGGGATAGTGGGACCAACTGTGTCTGTCCCCCCGGACCTGTTCTAGGAACAGAGTTGCGTCCAAATGGGGGGGTTATCTGGGGTTATAGTTGTTGCTGAAAAGCAACGACTCCGCCAGATTGCACGGTAGCTATCGTGCAAATACTTCGGCCGTCCTGAAATAAGGGCCGATTGCACTTCCGGCTTGCTGTTTGTGAAGATGACGGGGCAATGCTTTGAGTGCATCCCGCATCCTAGCTCCAGCTTGGTTTCTAATTAGTAAAGCTTTTAACTCTCAAATTTTTAGCGATACAACAATCGACACTAACAACTTCATTTTATGAATACAACAATATACTGGGTAAATAGTGTAACGACAAATAAATGTGTGACTTATTATGTCTTCGTGGGTCTTTGTATCACTATTCATTTTTCTTCAACCAACTCTTGAAATCTTGTCTTGCTTCTGCATATTTCGTACCATAACTCTTGGTCGTTTCGTAGTCATGGAATCTTTTATATACTATCAAAAGGAATTCTCGTAACACAGAATGGTTGCATTTATCTAACCCAACATATAGTGATTTAGGAGCAGTTGACGGAAATTCTGCTGGCTTGAACATACTCGTTTTCGTTTCTTTATACATGATTGTCCCGTGATCCATTTTGATTCGTTTCTGTTGAATCAAATCGTCAACTATTTTGCTCACCTTCGTTTCCATTTTTGCTGCTTTTGCTCTATTTCCTGCTTGCTGTTTAACGACAGATTCATGAGCTGACTTGTCACCTTTCTTTGCTGCTTTGTGAAGATCAGACATCTTCTTAACGCCATTTTTCTGACCATCACGTCTTGCATTAACAGACTTGATATCATCTTTACTACCAACACCAGCATCCACACGCTTACGTTGCTCATTCGTCTTCTTAACGCCATTTTTCCGACCTTCACGCTGTGCATTAACAGACTTGATATCATCTTTACTACCAACACCAGCATCGACACGCTTACGTCGCTCATTCATCTCCTTACGGCCATTCGCCAGACCATCACGCTGTGCATTAACAGACTTGATATCATCTTTACTACCAACACCAGCATCGACACGCTTACGTCGCTCATTCATCTCCNTGGAGACTGGAATTCATCCTCCAGAACCGTCACCACACCCCGGCTTTTGAGTCACAGGTGATAATAATTTTGGTGCATGGCCCCTACATTTCATACCACACTAACTGAGTAAACAACCACAAGGCATTGCAGCAGCCAAATCTTTCTTTTGTAACAATAAATTCAACATTCAATGTTAAATATTACTTGGTACTTGCTTCATAATTAACCAGTCGCGCAACTTATTGCATTTTTTGCTTTACTAGATTTGATTAAGATCTATTACATGTTATATTCTGATTAAAGGCTAAAGTATGTCAGAAACAAACTGAACCTGAGATAAAACAAATTGGTGATCGAGCTCCACAAAATCTCCCAATTTAGAAGTGGGTGTGATTCTCTTTATAGCTTTGCAGATTGTCTGCGACCCTCCTCCACAATAAAATGCAGCCTAATGCTTACGCTCTTATTCTGGTGTCATATCACTCAAATTTTCAATACCACATCTTAAGTTTGTCTATGAGAAGCTGAAGTACCCAAACTGAGTATTTGCAAAATACTTTGACAGCTTTGCTTTGAATTCAATTTCTTTTGACCTTTACAAAATATAGATGTGGTTTCAGTAATCACTGTAGAAATAACGTCCTTGAAATTTGGTCGCTCTTCATAGATGATGAGATTGCCTTTGCATAGCATTCGTTTCACCCCTCAGCATTAGGGATATTCTGCTTTCCAATAGTAAATGTTAGCCATTGTAGCATCAGTACAAATAAGAGGACAGAAAAACTTGAGCATTTCTGAACAGCGGATACTCCAAATTAGTGCCTGCTTAGTCTTGGAATCGCCCCTGTATTGTCCCATAACACCAAGAGCCGGAGTGATCCCGATTCCAGTTGCAGTACGAACCAAACTAGAGAAAGAGGTCTCAGTTTGATAGGGGCTGATATAAGGAGCACGAATCCAACATGATAACATGACCTCAGCTGCCTATGCTGGCTTACATCTTTGTGGACCTGTTTCGTCCAGTGTCCAATAGGAGCAATAAAGACTTGAGTAGTTTTATATCGGAGCTTATTTGTTCGTGTGCCTCTTGTAAGACCAAGCCCTCAGTTCTGTGATCTTTATGCGTGGAAACTGTTTTGAACATTGCTGTATGCTCATCCCCTCCTTCAAGGTCTAAATCTTGGATTGGTTTTGTCTCCTTGACCTTTGAAGCAGTTGTCAAGACGTTAGCAGCTTCTTCGAAAGTCGTGGGAGTGCTGAACAGATTAAATGATCCAGTAGTTGCTGCAGTTTGCTGTAGTAGTTGGCTATCTGAAGCCATTCCATCGATGAGTGTAATCACATTAAACCCTTTTTCATATTCGGTCCTCAACGTGCGCTCTGCAGATTGTGTGGGCGATAGGAGTAGTTTGAGCAGATCTGAGATCGCAGGGACCTACAACCTGCTCTAAGGCTGGCTCTGACGAGGTCACCATGATCTCTAATTGTGCTTGACTTTAATGCGAAGGCAACAATAATGGCGAGCAGACCTTGATTTCGAGGTTTGCTCTTTCATTTGAAAAGTTGGAGATCGGACAATCGGGAGGGGATGAGAAGAGTATTTTCTAAATTATCCAAAGTAGGAGTAAATTAAAGATACTAATACTACATAAGATTTAGATTTAGTATAATGACACCCCCTAGTGTAGTGCATAGCATTACCAGTCAATAATTATTTTGTCTTGTTCATATTATTTTGTATCGTACATCTGGCCGTCGTTTCATACTATTCCTACGTACGGCGACGACAGACATGTCCCTTTCCCCTTCCGAGATTTCACTAACTATTTTGTCTCGTTCGGCGCGACGTCAATTAAGGAGGTTTCTTAATCATTTAAGCACTTAGCGAGCTGGATTTAAGCTCTCAAGAAGGTCTTCTAAAAAGTTGTTAAGTATGATTTGGTCTGAATGTAAGGTGTATCGCCGTCACAATACCTCAAACAATTAAGACTTGAGAGACATACGAACGAGACAAAATAATTATTGACTGGTAGTTGCTTGTTCTGATGCCTATCTAGGGTGATCTGTTGGTATTATCTGTATCTGCGGTGACTGAAGGTCATTGTCCATTCAGTGGTAATGCAATGTGTGATGGTGATGCAATTGCACCTATTACTTTTACACTCTTTGTGTCTCCGCAACGTGCAAGAAGTGTAACTGAAAAAATGGTTATTGACAAAACACATTTCACAATATTCACTAAGACAACCACGGCTACAAAAGTTATGGTACCATAGCCAAATATTTACCTCAAACTTTAGTGTTAGAATTTGTATCCCCCACAAGGTAAGGTAGATATTATGAAAGAGTAGATATGAAAGAGTAGCTATGAAAGAGTGATCCCTGGGGGACTAGTATCTATTATTTTCTTCTGTGACACCTCACTAGGCTATTGATTATTGGGCGGCGGGCGGACTCCGCCCCAAAATGGTATCAGACCCCCCAGTGCCAGCTTCCCGCCAATTTATGTGAGTGAGTGAGAGAGACGCCTTCTCTTTTGTTTCTCGATTCAAACAATACAACATATTCATAACCATAAAAGCCGCTTTACAAGATTACCATGTTACTCCCTACAAGACTATTCATCAAAGCGAACGCCTTTTCATCTTTCGATGGTGCCTCGTCATTTTTCAATGATTCCAGCAATTCAACTCATAAATACAACTCTCTGAAAGATGGACGAAAGCGACGATGAAGTCGAACTGATGGCCGTGATTCCGGGCTTGCCTCCGATGGATGAAAAGCCACCTGATGAACTACCACCCAATTGGACCAAATGTGCTACGGACAAGAAATTTAAAGCCGCCAACCCAGATGCACCGCATGTGTACTACTTCAACTCCAAAACCAGGGAGACCCGCTGGCTCCCTCCGATGCCACCCATCCCATCCTTCCCAGGGCAAGATAACACTATTGTTAGCCCGTCATCGTCTGAGCCTACAGAAACTTCTGCCGTGTCTTCCGATAAGGCTAAAATGACTGAATTCTTTCACAAACGGGCGCCCCCCACTCAATCTTTTGCTGATTCATTGGAAAATGGGTGTGACGGCGAGCTTGTTAACCAGAAAGAGCCGGAGGAAGAACAGGTGCCGGATGAAGAGGAGGAGGAACTGACGGAGTTGCAAAAGATACAGCGGCAGGTTTTTACAGGCTCAAAACCTGTGCAGCTCAAGATGCAAGGTCCAGATGGATTAGTTGAACGTGGCAAGAAACTCGGCGTCTACAAAAAGAACATGGTACGAGCAAAACTCGAGGAGGAGATTCAGAAGTACTGGGTGAAAGAGTGTGGCGGAAGCGAGAACTACTTTGCGTCGCCTATCTTCTTGGCAGAATCACAACATATTGAACGAGAACGCAAAGAGTGCAGCAATGAGAAGAGGAAGCGTGAGTTTGCAGAGAAGTGTGGTAATACCGAAGACAGTGACGATGTACATGTCAAGAAAAAGGCAACAAAGAAAGACAAACCAATTAGTAGCTCTGTAAGTCTTTTCTTGTAATGTGAATACAATAACATGAACTTGCAATCTGACAGTTCTGTTGTTAAACATTTGTCGTAGGAGGCTGTCCGTCTATATCACCATCGCGGTATATTCCTCGCTTACGACAGTGAAGGAAACCTTATAGGAACCCGATGCCGATGTAACATGAAATAGTGCACGGAGTGGTCTAATTACAAATATAAACGTCACTTCGACAGCGAAAAGCACAAGAAAGAAGAGGCGGAGTGGGACTCACAAGGACTACAACAGTCAGTCCTCGAAGAAGCTAAGGCAGAAGCGGCAGCCAAAGAAGCTGATCGGCTTGCAGTAGATAAAACTCGTGCAGCAGCTGGTGCCACTCGTGACTTCAACTTCCGCAAAAGAGCCACAGCAGCTTTCATTGCAGCAGGCGTTCCTCTCAACAAGTTGGAAGATTTGCGTAGATGGATCGAGAGCGAAACCAAGCAATCTCTTGGTCATTATACAGAACTTGCGAGAAAGTACATCAAGCCACTGTTGGAAGAAGAGAAGAAGCTACAAGAGATGGAGCTCAAGTTGGCCGGCGAATTTAGTATCATTTTTGATGCCACGCCACGAATGGGTGACTTTTTTGCTCTTCTGACACGTAGAATTGTATTGAATGAGGACGGCAAAAGAGCAGAGGCACTGCAAACGCTGATTCATCTATCTGCTCTTAAGGGTTCCCTGAATGCCGACACTCTTGCTGGCGAAGTCATGAAGGCATTCAGCAATCGTGGTGTTTCTCATGAACGAGCCGTTGCAGCTATGAATGATGGTTGTTTTACCAACGGCGCTGCACATGAAGTACTGTCGAAGGTTTCAGAGATCAATGACGAGTTGGATAGATTCGTTTCATTGTGCATCTCTCACTGCGCCTCAAATGCTGGGAAGCAGGCTGGTTTCCCGACCCTGAATCTGTTTTGGACTTTAATTCAAAAGGTTGTGTCCCATTCTGAACCAGCGAAGGTAAGTGAACAATGAAATGTGGATTTGTATTCTTATTCTGTTTGAACTTTAACATAACATGCCTTTAGAACTGTTGGAAACAAACTACAGGTTTCTCGTGGAAAGAGTATAATGAAATTCGCTGGTTCAGCAAGTTCGAGATCCTACAAGACTTGTACGAAAAGTTTGGTGACATTGTTCCGTTTGTGTTGCGGCTGAATTCTGATGGTATTGCGCCTGCTAATTCAAATAAGCTCCTCCAACTGCTGCTTGATCAGAGGAAGCTGTGGACTATAAAGATCGAGCTCTCTGCGTATGTAGAGTCTCTTAAAGATCTTTGTAGCCTCTGCTACTTTTTGGAAGGCGATGGGACTGATATGGTGTTTGTTGTTGCAGATAAAGTGAACGACTTCCTTGCCAAATATCCCGATGGAACTCTCAAGACCTTACCATCAACCGAGCGCCTAGTTCGGGAGGCCATTAACTGGGCTGTCACTGACGGTGGTTTTGAAGCACCAGCGAGTCCGACTGATCTCAATCCGCCACGTGCTACGATTGCAGAAATTGATAGACGAGTCCAAAACCAGGTTACTTCTGATCGTCCAAGAAGGAGGGCTGCAATTGAAGGCGTGAGGAATGCTGTTATTGCTGCATCCGCCGAGACTGATGCTGCGCGCAACAGAAGGGAAGCAGCTATGTTGAGAGAGCAAGAAAAGGAAGCAGCAGAAGCGGTACGTGTTGCTGAGCTTGAGAGAGAAGCCGAACGCTTGGCAGATGCCCCGCCTTTGACACCGGATGCCTGGAAAGCTCATATTGTTTCTGGGATTGGACCCGCTATTCATTACTTCACATCTCGCTGCGCTGATGAAAATGGGGACAGGTTCAAGTCGATGGAAGTGTTTCAAGCTGCGAGGTTGTTCAATCCCCATTTTGCCAAGACCGTGTCACACGAGGAAGCAAAAGCACTTCTTGAGAAGTTGAGGCACTATCATGTGCTCAATCAAGAAGGCGAGGATAATGTGGTCAATGCTTTGAAGCGAAGTTTTACAGCTTATCGTCAAAATGCATCTTTAGTCGTTAAGAGGTTTGATTATGATGTTGACAAAGCTGGGATTCTCTCTTGGCACTACAAACAGTTCCTTAAGCTTGAAAACGAAAAAGACGAAGATGCACGTACTGGAAAGTGTAGGTATTGTAACAGCACGAGTGGGCGATGCAAATGTCACGATGGCTTGAAGATGTGGTGGAAAGCAGCCAGAATCTTGGCTCTTCTCATGCCCTCATCTGGAGCTGCTGAAAGGGTATTCTCTCTCCTAAACAACTTGTTCAGCGATCAACAAACTCTTGTTTTGGGTGACTTGATATTTCTGTCGCTCTTTCTTGCTTACAACAAGAGGAAAGTATGAGTACAGTGTGATTGCTTCATGGTTGTTATTGCATTGTGTGTTATGTGATCATCTATGGACTTGTAGAGGGGATTGGTTCATATTACATATCGATACTAAGAATATTAATCAACTGATTTGATCTAATGCATCAAAGTTTACTTTGCCGATGAGGTCTGAATAGCTCTCGCAGTGTTGGGATTGTTGTTGGCGTGAAGTCAATCTCTTGCGATCGCACTGTTGCAAAGAAGTACCTCAGCGATATAGTGCTTAAAACAGCTTTCCAGGTATGGTCTCATATATGAGACCACTTTAAGCGCTTGCCCACT